>CM076902.1:46067248-46131587 GCA_039519145.1 Kokia cookei
ATAAAAAGAATGACTTTGGAATGGGGTGGCTCAAACTTAGTTTGCAAAGAGAGAAATATCCTAAGACATTACCACTTGGGCTATTGCTCACACTTAGAAATATGATTTTGTTCCTTGATTGCTGAAAAATAAAAGAGAAAGGGAAAAGTGTGGCTTGACCTAGGACTTTAGAGATATGGGGTGTTATATATATGTATGTTAACAAGCCAAAATTATTTAACCATCAATTCTAAGGCTTATTTGCCATATTCTAAAAATCGGGTTAGTAAAATTGGGTTAATGAACCAAGAGTGGTCACGTCCTGGTTTTGAATAAATATTGTAGGAATTATGTCAAGTGGATTAATTTGGTTCAATGAATAAGTGTTAATTATATGTGTTTGAGGTTTTGTGTTCAAATCTCTTCCCTATAATTTTTATTATTTTTATTCCAACCCCTGACTTTGAATATCTAGCTTATCTATTATTTTCACTTAATTGTTGACAAGAATGAGATTGTTGCGCTAAAATATTTGCAGGCCTAGAAGGGCTCAATCGGTCTTGACATTTCAAGTTGCCCACATTGTGCGAGTGCGCTCCCAACCTCAATGGGTTTGGGGGGACACCTTGTGCGCGAGGGAGAGCTTTAGCTTAGTCATTCAATAACTACCAAGTTTGTTACATATATAAACATATTCCACACTTGATATCTAACCAATGTGGGATCTAAGCTTTCCATTTGCTCAACATAATTCACCAGTGACTTACTTTGATCATCAATTTCTCATTCATCACTCAACCATTTTGAGCATATGATATACTATTGTAAAGGTCTCACGGAGTAGAATATAAAACCATAATCTTATGGTTCAAATCTCCATCTTTTCCAATCGAAAGTATGCCTCAAAATTTCCAAAAGTCCATTTTTTCAACAATCTCCCACATGAATGAAATTGATAGTTTTAACGAAAAAAATTTACTGGATGTGGTGATAGAATCTACGATTGATAGTTCCAAAAGATAAGTAGGCATCAACTCTTAAACCTTCCCTTGTGAAAGTATATTTACTTTACTAGTTGACCAGTAGCCACGATGTCCTTATACTGTTCTGTCGTTTGTGTAAACGATGATATATCTCACACAACTACCTCCTTGGCAAGGTTTTAGTTCTCATGGGTATTTTCATATGACTGTGAACATCTCCTGGTTCTGCAAAAGTTTGAGAGAACTATGCCTAAGTAGTCTTCTCGAAGCAGTCCCACTTCACTCTCACATAGGTGACTTATGTTACTCGACTTAGATTTCATCTTTCATTATCAATTCGATTTTAAACAATTTCTTCACTTAGTATCTTGATTCATAAACACATTAAGAATGAGGGTAAAACATGTTACTTTTTGGCATTTATCATTTAAGCACATCAAACATGGATCAATAATCTAAAAATACTATATCAAAAATTAAGCACACATAATTGAGAACAATACCTAAATATTTATTGCGTAGAATAAAAATCAAATGACAAAATTCATCATAGAGTTCATCTCCCAAGTGTTTAGAAAATTAGTTCATACTTATAAATAAAAACATACAAAATAGAGTATAAGAAACAAATAAAGTGAAAAGAAAAGCAAGCAAAATTAACTTTTGAATAAGAAATTTAATATGTAGCATGTTACAACATCCTTGCTAAATACTTAATGAGAAGAAAGTGAAAAGAAAAGGAAGCAAAATTCTGAGTCAATATTTATGGCCTCGGCTGCTAGTTTCGTGGTAGGTTTAGCTTTTCTTTGTTGTCTTTGTCTGCTATTAATATTGAAATTTGGTAAACGAAAAGAAATTGTCATTATCACCATAAACAAGCAATATTATGAGTCAATTTTTATGGTCTTTGGCTTCAACTTTCCTTTTAATTTCCACAAAGGTAAAGTAAATCCCATCCTTTCTTTCCTTCTTATTAGCTTTTTCCTTTCTTCTCTGCCATCATTCTAAAATATAATATTTATAAATCATATCTATCTCAATTGGACGTAAAGAAATGAATCAAAATTAATTGTAGCATGAATGATTAAAGCAAATAGCAGTCTTATGATTTACATTAATGGAACATTTCATGTTGCCTCAGATTTTTATCCTTTTAGCCTCCTCCATGTTCCACCTTAAAATAAAATAAAAGAGAATGAACCAAAATTGGAAGTCAATTATTATGGTCTTTGGCGTCATATTTATGGTGGGTGTCAGCAGATCAGATCATAAAATTTACTAATATTGAAAATCGAATTATTATAAGAGGAGTCGATTACGTCTATTTATAAGTTGAAAAATTTTATTCTAATAAATAACATAGTAAAATTGAAATACCTTATTCTAATAAATATATCAAATAGAAAGAGTATATTTCGTCCCCATAAATCCTCTTATTTTATCACTTATATTTTATTTCTTTACCAAAAATTTAAGTCATACAACTCTAGCAATTAAAGCAAATAACAGTATTATGATTTACATTAATGATTAATGGAACATTAAGCAATATTTTGTGTGAATATTTATGGTATTTGGGTGCAACTTTCGTTTGAAGTTCCAAAAAGGTAAAGTAAATACTATCTTATCTTTTCTTATAATTAGATTTTTCCTTTGTTGTCTGCCATTATTGTTCTCTGCTATCATTCTAAATGTAATATTTAGAAATCATATGCATCTAAATTAGAGGTAGAGAAATGGTTCAAAATTAATTGTAGCATGAATTATTAAAGCAAATAGCAATCTCATGGTTTACATTAATGGAACATTCATGTTGCCTCAGATTTCAATTCTTTTAGCCTCCTCCATGCTCCACCTTAAAGAAAAAAAAAACAAGAGAGAATGAACCAAATTTAAGAGTCAATTATTATATTCTTTGGTGCCATCAGATCAGATCATTATTCAAAAAAAAATTGTATAAACTCTTTCATCGTTTCCGTCAATAGATGAAAATTAGAAATTGCTTATCGCAAGGCAAGAGTAATATTAAATCAACCTATCCATTGAAGGCATCAAATTCATTAAAATTTTTTAGTAAGTTCAACTAAATTAATTTTGGGTTTAAATTATTTAATTTTGTTTTTGTTGATTCTCTATTTTCTAATTGGAAGCACCATTATATTTGCTCAAACCATTTTAATTTCGAATCATTTAAAATTTTTACATGTTTGTTGTATTGAATAAAATTAGATAGAATAAAATTTTAATTTCTTGAATGAGTTGGATTTTTTAAATGGAAAGCATTGATTGCAGAAGCGAAATTAATACTCTGAAACAACATTAATTAATTGATTGATTGGCTTTAAGCAGAAATTGTTGAAGGTGGTTTATGATACACTCTACCTTTGGCTCTCAATTCCTCGATGCTCTTAACCTCATCCATTACTTTGTTTATGACTTTTGCAGTATTGGTTTATGATTTTTCTTTTTCATACAATTTTTTTGAATGAAGGTGGTTTATGATACCCTCTACCTTTGGCTCTCAATTATTCCTCAATACTCTTAACCTCATCCATCACTTTGTTTTATAAATTTGGAGGTATAGTTTGCTGCTTTCCGAGCTCCATCATTGGTTTTATTGCCACGTTTTCTGCCATCTCCACCACCTTTTTTACCCTCTCTTTTGCTGTATGCTCCGCTCTGTTATTCTGTTCAACTTCTTCGACAGAAATGGAGGGGGCGACACCTTTAACCTTCTCTTTAAACAAAAAAATACCTGAAATTGTATTAAAATGGAGAAATTAGATTTATAGAATAAAATAATAAATAAACAAAACGATTAATGGTTGATATCTTTGCTTCTAGAGGGGTTGAAGAACATTTTTAAAGTTTGGATGGTCATCCCACTCCAACGATTCCCGCCATTCTGTGGTTGAGCCGATGGTAAGAGAAGGTGGAGCACATGCAAATGGCTGCCCATTCCCAAGAAGGGGAACAAATGGAGGAATTCTTTTCAGTTCATCACAACAATTAACACTAATAAACTGGAGAGAATCATAAATCATTGCTCCACTTTTACTGCAGATTCTCTTCAATTTTGGTAATTCCTGCAGGTCCAGCACTCTCAAATTGGGAAGATGGAATATGATTAATGCATCACTCCACTTTTTCTGCAACTTCTGATGCTGGTGCTACCAATATTTCTACTAGCTAACAACAGGCTTCCACTGATATTATTTCTAGGCTTTGGAGGTTTGGAAGCAACCAATGTGGAAGCAACGTCTTCATACTTGAGCATGCGAATATAGTAATTTCCTTGAGATGGGAAAAGGTGGCAGACGGAGCCAATGTTGATGTGGTTGTTGAACCAAATCCTTCATCTTTGATAACAATGGCACTCAAATTTGGCAGAGCTTCAAGTCGCGACACCTCGAGGCTCTGAAATGGATGAGTGGAAGAAGAGGTAAAAGAGGACAAGGAAACAACACACTGTATCCCTTTACTGTTCCAAATTGTTGATTTTTGGCCTGCAATGCAACAGCAAGCTTGGATCATGGTGGCTCATATGCAGCTGATTTGAAGCTACAACAGAAGTGCAAATGAGAAGGATCAAATTCGCTTTGTATTTTGTTGTTTTTAATTTCATTTGAATTTAGTGATGTAATTTGGTCAAGATTATGTGCTGACTTACAGGTATAATGTCGGCTAATTTAGGATCACTTTTTTAATGTATGTTTCCCTTTACTTCTTCTGTTCAAAATCTGCTTATGTAAGAGTAGATTTGCTCCATACCCTATGGTGGCTATGTAACTTTTTGTATACTTTTAATGTTCAAGAATCAATGAAAGAAATCAGATCAGTTTTTTGATCATTTTTATTGTTGTCTTTGCTCTGCAATTTTTCTTTCTTTGTGGATTAAAAACTCAACACAAATCCTACAAGCCTTCAAGTCAATTGCAGTTTTGAAAGAACAATTATCATCATCGACTAAGCTTCTCAACTAGTGGCACTGAAAAATATTCAACTCTTGAGTTTCAATTGGGTGCATAAATAACTCACCTTTCCAATTGTGGACTCCTCCAATTGTCAATCTTTTATCTCTTCGATGACCACCCAAATTAGCTATGCCCACCTGCATATTGTAGTTGGATGAGATTTTTCTTACTTTGTTGCATTGAGGAGTCCTTTAAAGCATTCCAACTTCTTCCATAGTTCCATCTCCTCTTCCTTTAAACTTATATTTTCATTATTCACATTGAAAATCAAGTGCTGAAGGTGAACAAGTTTTGGCAAAAGTCCAACGGGTATATCTTTCAAAGTGCGCACTTCAAGATCAATGTATCTTAGCTTTATCATCATATCAATGCCGTCAGGAACTTCCACAATTTTAGTCCCCAAAAGATCCAACTTCTTCAATTGTTGTAGCATCGAAAGACATGGCAGGTCTCTTAATTCAAAATAGCAATGAAGCAATAATGTTGTGAGGTTCTTTAGTTCAGAGATGGAATTTGGTAAACTCTCGATGGTTGTAAAGGACAAGTTGAGAACATTAAGACAAGACATGTTTGTGTTAATAAGGGCGCTCAACTTTTGGCAGAGCACGAAGAACCAACACCTAAAGGCCCTGAAGTAGATGGGTGGAAGGAGAGGCAAAACAGGACAAGGAAACAACACACTCTATCCGTTCACATAGCTCAAGCCTACAAACCCTCAAGTCAATCGCATTTTTCGAAAGAAGATTTATCATCAAACATGGATTAATAGCTTAAAAATATTAAACCAAAAATTAAGCACGCATAGTTGAGAATAAAATCGAAGTATTTAGTGCGTAAAACAAAAATCAAAATACGGACTTCATTATAGGTTTCATCTCCCTTAGGTATTTAAAAAACTAGTCCATAATCGCAAATAAAAACATTTAAAAGACAGTATAACCACAAAAAAATAAAGAAACTCATCAGGAATTTCAAAGAAATTAAAAGGAGATATTCAATATCAATGGAAATCTACTTCAGAAACGACTTTAATAGTGTTTTTCGAGTTATTTTCTTCAATATCCTCTAATGGCTCACTCTCCCCTTCTTATATCTAGTTATATAAGTCCTAGAATGCCCGAAAAATCTAAAAAGTGAATTTTTTTTCCACATTTTTGAAGTGCAATTTGTGATTTCCACACGAGCTAAGCACATGCTAAGAGATTCGGAAATGAAGTTACAAATATTTCTCTCAGTTCTTCAAGAGAAAAGGTAGAAGTGAAGAATATTTTTAAAGTTTGGATGGTCATCCCACTCCAACGATTCCCACCATTCTGTCTTTGACTCGATGATAAGAGAAGGTGGAGCATATGCAAATGGCTGCCCATTGCCAACAAGGGGAACAAATGGAGGAATTCTCTTCAGTTCATCACACTCTCCAACAACTTCGATAAACAGGAGAGAATCACAAACCATCACTCCACTTTTGCTGCAAATGCTGCCTTCAAATTCGGTAATCGCCATAGTCTCAGTACTATCAATTTGGGAAGATGGAATTTGATTAATGCATCACTCCCTTTTTCTTCAACTTCTGATGTTGCTGCTCCCAATATTTCTACTAGCTGACTACAACTGTCCACCCGTATTTTTTCCAGGTTTTGGAGGTTTGGAAGCAACCAGTGTGGAAGCAACGTCTTCATACTTGAGCATGCGACTATCGAAATTTGCTTAAGATGGGAAAAGGTGGCGGACGGGGCCAATGTTGATGTTGTTGCTGAACCATTTCCTTCGTCTTTGATAATAAGGGCATTCAACTTTGGCAGATCAAAAAGAAACAACACCTCGAGGCTCTGAAATGGATGAGCGGAAGAAGAGGCAAAAGAGGACAAGGAAACAACACACTCTATCCCTTCACACCTCATAATATTCAACACCCTCAAGTCAATCGCATTTTTGAAGGAAGAATTATCATCGACTAAGCTTCTCAAATAGTTGCACCAATAAATACTCAACTCTTGAATTTCAATTGGGAGCATAATTAACTCACCTTCCCAATTGTGGACTCCACTAATTGATACTACTTTATCTCTTCTATCAAGCATAAACGGGAAGGTAGGCCCACATGTAAATGATACTTGATGAGATTTTTCTTACTTTGTTGCATTGAGGAGATGAACTTATTGAATTCACTGATGTCTTCGAATCGTCCGGATTGAGGGCATTTCCAACTTCTTCAATGGTTCCATCTCCTCTGCTTTTAGACTTATTTTTTTATTGTCCACATCAAAACTCAAGTACTGAAGGTGAAGTGGGTTTGGTAAAAGTCCACCAGGTATCTCTTTCAGAGTGAGCACTCCAAGACCAAGATATCTTAGCTTTATCAGCATATCCATGCCTTCGGGGACTTCCTCAATTTGAGTCTCATAAAGATCCAATTTCTTCAATTCTTGAAGCGTCGAAAGACATGGCAGATCTCTTAATCTTTCACAGCCACGAAGCAACAATGTTGTGAGGTTACTTAGTTCAGAGATGGAATTTGGTAAACTCTCGATATCCGTATGGGACAAATTGAGAACACTAAGACAAGGAATGTTTGTGAAGAAAGAGATTTGGGATCTTCTTTATTGGGTTCCCCTGCAATAACAAGGTTGTGAGCTGTTGACATCTTGTGGGGAGCACATCTAAGGAAATTTCTGCTATGGAGTTACGCATAAGCGACACTTTCTCAATATCCGGACTCCATCGCTCCTTTTCTGGTAACTCTTCTAATTGTAAGCCTGCTTGTACCATATATCGAGGATTCATACTTGTGATCGACAATGCCATGTCTCTCACTGCATCATGCATCTTCGCGTAACCACTCGAGACATTTTCCAGCAAGCAATTATCTTCTAACTTCTTCAAAATAACATGGCCCTTGTCTTTCATTTCTTGTCTTGTACCCCTATCATCTATGAGTCCCTCTTCAATCCAGCACTCAATTAGTTCATCCTTCTCAATTTCAAAATCCTCAGGGTATACTGTACAATACAAAAAACAATATTTCACTTGCTTGTCCTTTAAGTGATCGAAGCTAAATTTCAAACTCTCGATCACTTTCAGCTTCCACTGCCTCCACTTTCCCTATTCTCTCTTTCAATTCCCCGGTGCGTTTTTCCAAATAACAGGGTTATCTTCTCCTCTCAATGTACCAGCTATGACGACAATTGTAAGAGGCAGACCCGCACATTCCTTGACAACAAGCTTCAAAGTTGGCATTAAAGTTTGATTTTGCACCATGTTAGGTCCAACTTCACTCAAGAATAGTATCAATGCCTCTTCGTCTGAAAGGGGCTTCACTTTTATCACCTTACAACCCATATACTTACAGACATGCTCCGAGCGGGTTGTCAACACCAACTTGCACCCATTGCTGCTACATGGCTTCAGGGATCCCAATTTCTTCCAACGAGACTTCACTCCACACATCATCTAGGATTAGAACATATTTTCCAGCACTCTTCAGCATTTCTGACAAGATTGCTGCTCGTCTGACCTTGTTTGCTTCTTTGGGCATATTTCCATTCAATGCACTTGCAATATCATCTTGTACCTTTATTACATTGAACTCCTTTGATATGGTAACCCAGATTACCCTTTCGAACCTTTGTTCTTTCAAAAGATCATCGTGTATGTGCTTCATGATGGTGGTTTTTCCCACACCGCCCATCCCCCAAACCCCAATCTTGCTCACCTCCTCCTGCATCAAACATGCCCAAATCTCTTTTCTGACGGCTTCCTCTCCAACTAGTTCTGATGTTGGAAAGTGGCAACCCTGCACTTGGACCATCCATGGCAAGACCTTCAGAGGCATTAGGAGCTTTATCAAGAAATTCCTTCATTTCTCGAGTCTTTTCAATAACCAGCTTCCCGTTGCAAGCACGACAGAGATATCTCCCATTACTGACTTTGTTTTCGACAACTTGTGCTTCCGTAATCATCACTTTCGCATCTTCCAACCAATTTTCAACTCCCTGCTTTGGTATCTTCCCCAGAGGACGAAGAAGCTCTGCTCTCAATTGCAGCTTTATATCTTCCATTTTGCAATTCAATTCATCTCTGACCCTCTTGAAGTTTCTCACATAATCATTCAGCTTTCGGTGATATTGCAAATATTTACAAACAGGAGTTCCGAGACAATTTGCAATGCCAAGAACAGGCCCTACGTACTCCATTGTTATGTCCCTGCAACGCAATCATTACAGAATTAATCATTACATGTGGACATTTGTAACATGTGAATAAATCTATTTTAAGTTTTTTTTTCATATAAATAAGTCTATTTAAGTTAAAATAAATATTCAATTTTTTGATAAGTTATACTAATGAATTTGATTCAAGTTGTTTTCAAAATTATTTTTTTTTGTCACTGAACTGTTAAGTGGTACTTTTTAAACTGATATAATAAAAATTTTAGTCCTTAATTTTTATGCTTTCAATCAATTTGATCTGATCTTGATAATATGTAACAGTAGCAGATAATGAAAATCTTTAAATGTATTGGATTTTTGATAAATTATTGATATGGCAGTGTAAGCATGAATGCAAGTTTCAAGCAATGGCGTTTATTAGATGGAGCTATGGATGGGTGGCAGAGGGAGCATGTTGAAATTCTGATCACCAGACTTAACCTCTCAATCTATATAGAATGCTAGATTCAAGTGTGCAACAGTTCATTGCAGAATATTAATTAAGAGCTAAAATGTTCAACATTATATTGCTGCTGGCTACCTCCTTTTGTATTAATTTCTATCTAAAGTAGATTATGTCTGCTGATCATCCTATCCTGTCTTAAAATCTAAAACTGTTGATAATGAGTAGGGGAAATCATTGCTTCAGATCTTAATACCTGACTTAGTGGCTGAAAAGTGTTCGAGAGATTAGAACTGAAAAGTTGACTTCTTCCTTGACCATCTCACAAAGCTATAACAATAGCAGAAAACCAAAAACAATCATTGCATAGTCATGAATTAAGCAAGGAAAAGCATGTCATGAATTAAACAAATGAAAGAAAATCACATTGACTTATTGATGAAAATTAGTGACAGAGCTTGGAGATCAAAAGAAATTAAAAACAGTGAAGAAAAAACAGCCAGAAGAAGAAGAAAGTGAAGATAAACTTCTGTGGTAGGCTCTGCCACTATAATTGGTATTTGATACTGAATTTTCTCAACAGTTGTATCCATCCAAGGGTTTTTTTTTTAATACAAATAAATCTATTCAAGTTCAAATAAATTTTTTGGGTGAAATAGAATCCAAATTCTGATTTATTGATTGGGTGTTTATTTATTTTTAGGAATAGCTGAAGTTTGAATGATCAGTGTCCCTAAAAAGTTGTACTATTAGTGACGAAACTTTTTTTTTTATTACACTATTAAGTGACATTTTTTTAATTGATTTAATAATAATTTTAGCTTTTAATTTTTATACTTTTAGTCAATTTAATCTTGTTAATATATAAAATGGTAAAAAATTGAAATTATTTTTAAAATTTTAAAATATTATAAAATTAAAAATTAAATAAAAGGAGATAAAATTTTTAAAAATAAATAAAAGTGGTCAATTTCATAAGCCTATGTAATATCACTTTTAAATCTTCTTCAAGACCATGTAACTCAATTTAATAGTATTACTAATTTGATTTTGAGAAATACTTACGAAGTATTAATGATCTAATTTTTTTTTATGTTTTTAATCTTTTACTGGATTTTATTAAATGATTATTTTCTTAATTTCCATGTAATTTAATTATTTAACAACATATTCAAGATTTTATTTTCTAGAATTTTTATATGCATTTTTCTATCTTGTAAATAATTTTGAGTTTTTTAGAATTATATAAAATCAAAGTTAAATTGACAAAAATATTTAAAAGCAGAGGACTAAAATTACTATTACTATTATACCAACTAAAACAAATGTTATTTAACAGTGGGTAACAAAAAAATTTCGAAAACATTAGTGACTAAATTGTCATTTTTTTAGTTAAGTGATAAAAAATAAAACTTACTCATAATTGAATGACTAATGGCGTAGTTTACGCTAAATTCTTTCAAAAAATTCAGTTTAATTTTTTTTTTATGTATTAAGTCTTTTATTGAGTTGGTGTCATCCATTAATCAGATCCCAACTCAGTAAGAAAATTACCAAAAAACTATTTTATTTGTAAAGTAAGATATATATAATTATTAGGGTGTTTTCATCTTTTTCATATTTCTATAAATCAATAAAAATGCATCCATAATAAAATTTTCATTTACAACTAAAGCAATTTTTAGTGTTATAGGTGAAGAGCAAGTTGTTTCACACTGCCTTGGATTCACAATATTCATTTACAAGTAAAGCAATTTTGAGGCAATTGTGGCATGAATTATTAAAGAAAAAAGTGACTCATGGTTTAGTTCTTTTGGCTAAACATTTTGATAGCTCTTATAGGTCACATTGCCTTGGATTTCATCATTTTTAGCGTCCTCTAGACTCCACCATGAAGACTTTGTTGATCTAAGACAACGAGTGCAAAGAAAAAAAAATTAATTCCCATTTATTTAATGTTCACAAATAGTGATTATTTTTGAAATTTTAGTTGATTTCCTATTTATTTATTATTAAAAAATTCATTCGTTATAATGCAGCGGAAAAGTGATAAATGAGTGAGTTTTAATTTAAAAACCAAATTTTATGTATTTTTAATTAATTCTAAATTTCAATAAGCTAATCAACTTAAATGTCACGCATGTCAATAATTAGCCCCAAATTTAAGTCTCATGCCATAGTTTATGTAAAAACAATAGAGTTCCCAAACAACAGAATTTATAAATAAGATGTTTAAAATACTTTCATATAAAAAAAACCATTCGAGACAAGCCCTCCGAATGTCGAGTCCGAGTCCACATCCTAATCTTTTGAGTTATCTATAAAGATGAAAATTAAGGGGGTGAACTTAAGAAGCTCAGTGTGAGTCCAAAGTCAACATTAATCTGTGCAATCAGAGAACATAGCAAATAAAATATCAATTTTTCAAATCAACACATCAGTATAACATTTCAGAACTTTCAGTTTGCTTGTACATGCTTATTTATGTATGACAATGCAATTTCAGTTTATTAGAGAAGATCCTACCCAACTCCGCTACACACCACAGTAAGAGTTCCCCATAACTCATCATCCTTACACACCGCGTTATGGATAAACCACCAGTAATTTGCAAATAAACTACCAGTAAAAATTGTGAGTAAACCACCATTATTTTCAAATAAAAAGTTTACAGATAAACTGTCAGTAAGATATGGATAAACCATTGGTGTTTGCAGATTATTAAACTGTTAGCACTTCCTCCATTCGTATCATCTCACCCCATGCTATAAACCACCCTTATTTCAGTCCTAATTTTTTATATTTTCAGTCAATTTAATCTTAATAATATATAAAATGGTAAAATTTTGAAATTATTTTTAAAATTTGAAAACATTATAAAATTAAAATTTAATTAAAATAGTTAAACATTTCAAAAATAAATAAAATGAGGCATGGTTATTTTTACCCTCCAAAATTTCAATGCCCATTCTTTAAAAAAAACATAGAAAAAAAATTAAGCAAAATTATGTATTCTTAGTATTTTACCTCTTCTATTTCTTGACATAGCTTTTACCTTAAAAGAAAAGATAAAATTATGAAAAAATTTTAATTTTACAATTTAGGTTTTGAAAAATAATTTAAATGTAATGAAATTTTAAATTGAGTTTGAAACAGAAAATTTGACTAAAAAAATGAGATCAGGATCAATTTCATAAGCATGAAACTCCAAGTTGATAATATGATTAATTTGATTTCGAGAAACACTGAGGAAGCATGTAATGATCTTACTTGTTTTGGTTTTGTTTTTAATTTCATATAGGATTCTATTGAATGATAATTTTCTTTATTTCTCATATAATTTAGTTATTCAACAACATATTCAAGATTTTATTTTTCTATCATTTTTATATACATTTTTCTATTTTATAAATAATTTTGAGTTTTTTTATAATTTTTTTTTTACAAAATCAAGATCAAATTGACAGAAAATATAAAAATTGTGACTATAATTATTGTTATATCAACTAAAACAAGTGTCACTTAACAATAGGGTGACAAAAAAATTTTTGATGAAAACATTCGTGTCCAAATTGTAACTTTTTTTAATTAAGCGATCAAAACAAAAACTTACCCATGAATGAACGACTAATGGTGTAGTTTTGTAACACCCCTACACCCGGTTCATACGTATAAACCCGGCATAAGAGTATTACATACAATGTAAGAGAATTAAAAACGAGTATAATAAAATTTTTCTTTCAATTCGTGTAAATTTTCAAAACAATATTAGTAACCTGTTCATTAGGGACACCTAAGTATACCATTTGTACATGTCATTTTTCTTCAAAGTAAATTACTTAAACTTAAGCTTCAAAAGTGATGTGATGTGATGACAGGTCCCTTGCTTGACTCTAGCTTTCCGTAGCTTTTGTACCTACGCGTTGAAATAAACGCGTTAAGCCGGTGAAGGCTCAGTAAGCATTACAAGCATAGTAGATGATTATTTATTTATTGCTTAATTTTATCAAACATTTAATTACTCATGCGTATAAAATTTCTCACCTTTCTTGTATGTAACACTTAACTTACCATAATTTCACCATAACACACATTCATCCTCATATTCCAACTTACCTCAACGGTTGATTTTACATTTTTATCCCTTTTTCACAACTTAGTCATTTCACTTAATTATCAACATATAATTACACATACACATATAGTACTTCTCTTTCATGTATTTATCATTTCTTTACCTCAATGTAATAATTTGCACATTATTTCACTTTTCACAATTTAGTCATCAGAGCTTTCTTAACCATAGCTCACTTAGCTTATTTATCCACTTGGCCCATAGTAGACTTTATAGAACCCATCAGATAAACGGAACAGAAAGTACCGAAGTACTTAACAGTAAGCACACAAGTGCTGGGGAAACAGTAAGCACACACAGTGCAATCCAGTAAGCACACACAGTGCAATCAGTAGACGCACACAACGAAAATCAGTAGGCACACGTAGTGCGAAACAGTAAGCACATGAAGTGCGAAACAGTAAGCACACACAGTGCTGAACAGTAAGCGTGCTAGCGTTCCTTAATGGCATGCCACTATTATCACAATGGCTTTAACTTGTCTACATGGGCATAATTTCTCATATTCATCATTTCTCATAATTTCATATATCACATTTACATTGTTCATCACATATATATCATCATACACCTCTTTACTCTTATTTTCACATTAATTTTCAAAGCTGTCCACTTGCGTCACAGTCACTAAATTATTTACATCTTGGGCTACATAATTCAAAATTATAAACCGCTTGATGTTTCTGAACTTAGATTCAAATATCTTTTTACCATAAAATTTTAAGAATTTTTACAGTAAATTCTTTCAATAAACCCCTTCGCTGCTGCTTGACAGTTTCGACCTTTCTTCACTAAAAATTATCTATCTTTTAGTACAAAGATCAAATGATGTCCCTGTATATTTCCTTTGAAAATAGACTCATTAAGGATTAATCCATATAAATTTCAGTATCTAATAATTTTTCTAAATATTTCTATAATTTTTCAAAGTCAGAACAGGGGAACTCGAATCTACTCTGACCTTATTACACTAAAACTAGTATATCTCGAAATATGTAGTTCCTTTTCTTTCACTGTTTCTTTCATATGCAACTACACTCAATAAGCTTTAATTACATATATAATTCGACCCTTAACTCATTATATATAATTTTTAGTGAATTTTCGAAGTTAATCCTCTGATTCTGTCCAATCTGTTTCAATGAAAACATTTTCTTTCTCATGTTTCATTACACTAACCTCACTTAATCATCTTTATAACACATAATTAAACAGCAATTTTCATGCCAACAATTAAAATATATTATGGTATATAGACTATAAACAAAATTCTTGTAGTACTTACTACTCTAGTAGAAAGCTTCCTTTCCCTCTTTGATCTTCTCTTTTCCTTTCTCTTCAATTCCATACAAAACACATATATTCACATTAAAATCATTCTAACATATCATAATCTATGTTTCTAAACCAAAACTAACATGTATTTAAAGAGGAGTTTAGCTTTCTTACCTTAATCACTTGTATTCAACACTAATTCCCATTCTCTTTCTCCTCCAAGACAAGTATGGATGCATTTCTTTTAACAATTGGATAGCTACTACACTTCTCTATCAATTTTATTCACTAATCTAGAAGAAATTTGGAAGAAACTAGCTTAATTGGTTTGTATTTGGTGAAAAAGGACTAATTTGTAAGAAAAGCAAAAGTTGAAATGGTGGAAAAATGGTGGCCAACGTGAAGCACCATGACTGATGGCTTTTATAGCCTTTTCATCATTTCTTTTCTTCATTTATCTAGACTTTTCTATCAATTTCTCTTTATAAAAATATCTTTCTTTAATAATGGCAAAATTGAACTTTTAGTCTTTGGGCCTTCTAACTTTACACTTTGGCCCAAAACATTACCTCCAAAAATATCTTCCACCAAATTACTCTTTTGCCCCTCCTTAATCAATCTAATTCCCATAATGACTCATAATTCAATTTGGATATATTACTATTTAGTCCTTCTTCCTTTCTCACACTTACTAATTAATCCTTAATTTTCTAACTATTTTCTTATTTTAGCTATATAGTCTAATTCTCAATTCTACTCTATTACTATTCTAAATCCGGTTCAAGAACGCGGATGTTACAAGTTTACCCTAAATTTTTTAAAAATTTTAGTTTAATACTTTTTTATCTATACATATTAAGCCTTTCACATTGGTGTCACCTATCAATCAGGTCTCTATTCAGTAAGAAAATTACCAAAATCCATTTTATTTGCAAAGCAAGATCTGTGATTATGAAAGTGTTTTTGTCTTTTCATATTTTTATAAATCAATAAAAAATTATCCATATTGACATTTGAACCAAGGACACCATGCATATAAAACTTTTTCCTTTACATTTGAACTAAAACAATTTTTTTTTTAATATACTGGTGTGATTATATGGTAGCATTTGTTCATATTTTCTTAAACCTTTGACAACACACACACCCCTTGCACACACAGGTACTCAAACCCGATTCTCTTAAAATAAACATCATCCTATTTTTCACTGGAGCCACTCGTTGGGTATATAACTGAAGCAATTTTAAATTTTCATTTGAAACTTTAATGATTACATCTATGTACTAATTTTTTATTTATTTGTGTACATAAATAATGTTCTTGATTTAGTGTCACAAATGAACATAACATCAATTCAGGATTGAAGACAAAACAATGATAATCAATTGTATTCATTTAGTATTCTTAATCTGATGTGTTTCTGTGTTTAGAATTCATTTTACTCACAATTTAATCTAAATTTTTATTTTAATATCATACATATTTCATGTGTTATTATTAGTTATATTTTTCATTATTTATTGTATGTTATTTTTAAACACATATCTGTGTTCTAAAAACGTGATTTCCATACATATACACGTGTGATAAGATTTCTAGTTTTAGTAAAACCTTTCAATTAAAAATAAAATTTTTAATTATTAGACTCTTTGGTATACTCTTAAAAATAATCTAAAACTTTTTCAAGCATAGGTTGTCACGCCTCAAAATTGAGGTTAGAAATAAAAAAAAGAGAAAAATGTTTACATGATTAAGTGGAAGAAAAGGAAATACGAGTTTAGAAAATACGGGTAAGGGAAATCCGGGTTAGAGAGTGGTAATTAGATCTTCGGATTAGCTTAGGTGAGATTAGAATTGCATCAATTTTGGTCAGTTTTAGCCCTAGGGACCTATATGAAAACGGGTGAAAGTTGTTGTCTTTAAGAAACAATTTTGGTCAACTGTGTAATTCTTGACTTCTAATATTTAATTGAGGTTATAATGAAGCTATTAGATGATTGAATTGTGGTTTAGACGAAGTGGTTTCAGATTTGCCTAAAATGGACACTTTAGGCTAGTTTAGGGAATTTGGGAAAAATGATGATTTTGATGCAAATTTTATATTTCAACGGTGTTATTAGGATCCTAATGAGTGATGATTGATCTTGTTTTCAGGAAACGGAATCCGGAAGGCCGACAACCGAAATCGACAGAGAAAAAACTAAAGTGAATTAGGTGAACGACAATCAAGGCGTACACGAAACGGTGTGTGTCTCTACCTACTGTTTTGAGTAGGTTATGGTTCTAAAATTTGTGTATGTTTGATGTTGAGATTATGTGCTTAAGTGTATGCTAATGTGTGAAATGCTAGTTGGTGCAAATGGCTTAAATTGTGCCTATAATGGTAAGTATGGTAAGTACACTTGAAATGCTCATTTGGTGATGTACATTAAGGTTGCTTCCATTGGTATGTGTGAGTGCCTGATGCTCTGTGTGTTGTGATGACTAAGTGTCATTGATATGTTAAGTGCATACTTGATGATTCTAATTGAAAAGCATGTTTTAAATTGATATCTACGTAAGTGAGCATGCTGTAATGTCAAATTGGGTATGATATGATTAATATCGGTTGTGTATAAGTAATGAGCATGTTTCCGACTAATGTGATTGTGTGCACCTTGAGGCCACACTAAGCTTAGTAAACTTATTGTTTGAGTTTCTTTGATTTTCAAGAGATGGTTGATATTGGTGAGGGGACACAGCATTGGAGGATTATCAGAAGTCTCGGAATTCGAAATTGTAATAAAACTGGATTTTTGGTACTTTTCTTTTCTTTATAGTGACATTTTGGCACTCGTTTGGGTATTATGTTGTTAATGTCTTTGGTTTGATATATTCATATATTTGGTTTCTAAACTTAGTTCGAATGATACACAATATGAATTGGCTGATTATTCGAGTGTAAGTGTACTGTTTCTGGTGTGTGTCACTTTGGTGACAAATGTGATCTTCGGAACTTGACTGAAACTCCGGAGTCGGGTTCGGGGTGTCACATAGGCCCATTTTTAGCCCAACACAAAAACCTTGTCCAAGCGCAACTGAATGTAAGGTTAGAGAAAGACCGAGTTGGGCACTAGGGGTCTCACGAGAGATTTGGACATTCCGAATTGTAAGCACTGCAGAAAGAAACACATAAACGAATGCTGGAAAAAGTCTAGTGCATGTTTGCGAAGCGGATATTTCAGACTTTTTGTGAACAAACAAACTCATCAATTGCTTCATCATCTTTCGTTGCACCTTGTTTTATGAATTTCGCAGTATGATTGGCTTCGTCCAAGGTGTCCTCCATACTATCCCCCACGTTTTCCGCCATCTCCACCATCTATTTCATGCCTTCATAATCTTCGGGATATAATGCGCAATGTAAGAAACAATATTTCACTTTCTTGTCCTTTAAGTGATCGAAACTAAATTTCAAACGCTCGATCACTTTAGCTTCCACTCCTTCCACTTTTTCTATTCTCTCTTTCAATTCCCTAAGTGCATTTTCCCAAATAAGAGGGTCCTCCTCTCCTTCTAATGTAAGGGGCAGACCCGCACATTCTTTGACAACGAGCCTCAAAATTGGCATTAAAGTTTGATTTTGCACTGTATTAGGTCCAACTTTACTCGAGAATAGTTTCAATGCCTGTTGTTCTGAAAGGGGCTTCACTTTTATCACCGTGCAACCCATAAACTTACAGACATGCCCCAAACGGGTTGTCAACACCAACTTGCAGCCATTGCTGCCTCTCAGCTCAGGGATCCCAACTTCCTCTAGAGAGAATTTATCCCACACATCATCTAGAGTTAATACTATTAACTCTGTTAATCCCTATAATTTTTATGTTACTTAAGAAAAGAAATTTATCTTCTTTAATTTCCACTTTTAATTTCTAGCATCATACTTTTATGAAAGTACATAATTGTTTTAATTTTATGATTAATTAATATTTTTACATATGAATGAATCCAAATAACTTTCATAAATATTATGTTTTAAAAAAAGCATTTATTACTGTTTAAATCTCAGTGTTTCCAGAAAATTTACATGAAAATTAAAGAATATTATGTCTTTTTACATTTCACAATACTTTCCTAACTTTTATTGTAAATAAAATCATTACTATCGTTTTGTCTCACCAAAATCATTTTAAAAATAAGTATTTAAAAGTTTATTTATAGAGGAAACAAATTTTAAGAGGGGAAATGTAAATGTGATAACAACCTAAGAGATTCGGAAATGAAGTTACAAATATTTCTCTCAATTCTTCAAGAGAGGTTGAAGTGAAGAATATTTTTAAAGTTTGGATGGTCATCCCACTCCAACAATTCCCACCATTTTGTCTTCGACTTGATGGTAAGAGAAGGTGGAACATATGCAAATGGCTGCCCGTTGCCAACAAGAGGAACAAATGGAGGAATTCTCTTCAGTTCATCACACTCTCCAAGAACATGGATAAGCCGGAGAGAATCACAAACCATCACTCCACTTTTGCTGCAAATGCTCTTCAAATTCCGTAATCCCCATAGACTCAGTACTCTCAATTTGGGAAGATGGAATTTGATTAATGCATCACTCCCTTTTTCTTCAACTTCTGATGTTGGTGCTCCCAATATTTCTACTAGCTGACTACAACTGTACACCCGTATTTCTTCCAGGTTTTGGAGGTTTGGAAGCAACCAATGTGGAAGCAACGTCTTCATACTTGAGCATGCGAATATATAAATTTGCTTAAGATGGGAAAAGGTGGCAGCCGGAGCCAATGTTGATGTTGTTGCTGAACCATTTCCTTCGTCTTTGATAATAAGGGCATTCAACTTTGGCAGATCAGAAAGAAACAACTCCTCGAGGCTCTGAAATGGATGAGCAGAAGAAGAGGCAAAAGATGACAAGGAAACAACACACTCTATCCCTTTACACCTCATAATATGCAACACCCTCAAGTCAATTGGGTGCATAATTAACTCACCTTCCCAATTGTGGACTCCTCCAATTGTTACTTTTTTATCTCTACTATAACGTCCCGCAGTATATGAGCCCACCTGTAAATTGTACTTGATGAGATCTTTCTTACTTTGTTGCATTGAAGAGATGAATTTACTGAATTCACTGATGTCATCGAAATGTCCGGTTAAGCACTCCAACTTCTTCAATGGTTCCATCTCCTCTGCTTTTAGACTTATGTTTTCATTTTCCACGGCAAAACTCAAGTGCTGAAGGTGAACGAGTTTTGGTAAAAGTCCAGCGGGTATCTCTTTCAGACTGCACACTTGAAGATCAATGTATCTTAGCTTTATCAGCCTATCCATGCCTTCAGGGACTTCCTTAATTTCAGTCCGATAAAGATCCAACTTCTTCAATTCTTGAAGCATCGAAAGACATGGCAGATCTCTTAATCTTCCACAGCCACGAAGCAACAATGTTGTGAGGTTCTTTAGTTCAGAGATGGAATTTGGTAAACTCTCAATCTTTGTAAAGGACAAATTGAGAACACTAAGACAAGGCATGTTTGTGAAGAAAGAATTTGAGATCTTCTTTAGTGGGTTCCACTGCAATAACAAGGTTGTGAGCAGTTGACATTTTGTGGGCAGCACATCTATGGAAATTTCTGATATGGAGTTTCGCATAAGCGACACTTTCTCAATATCCGGACTCCATTGCTCCTTTTCTGGTAACTCTTCTAATTGCAAACCTGCTTGTATCGTATATCGAGGATTCTTTCTTGTGATCGACAATGCCATGTCTCTCACTGCATCATGCATCTTCACGTAACCACTCGAGACATTTTCCAACAAGCAGTTATTTTCTAACTTCTTCAAAATAATATGGCCCTTGTCTTTCATTTTTTGTCTTGTACCCATATCATCTATGAGTCCCTCTTCAATCCAGCACTCAATTAGTTCATCCTTCTCAATTTCAAAATCCTCAGGGTATACTGTACAATACAAAAAACAATGTTTCACTTGCTTGTCCTTTAAGTGATCGAAGCTAAATTTCAAACTCTCGATCACTTTAGCTTCCACTTCTTCCACTTTCCCTATTCTCTCTTTCAATTCCCCGAGTGCGTTTTCCCAAATAAGAGCGTCATCTTCTCCTCTCAATGTACCAGCTATGACGACAATTGTAAGAGGCAGACCCGCACATTCCTTGACAACAAGCTTCAAAGTTGGCATTAAAGTTTGATTTTGCACCATGATAGGTCCAACTTCGCTCAAGAATAGTATCAATGCCTCTTCTTCTGAAAAGGGCTTCACTTTTATCACATTACAGCCCATAGACTTACAGACTTGCTCTACACGGGTTGTCAACACCAACTTGCACCCATTGCTGCTACATGGCTTAGGGATCCCAATTTCTTCCAACGAGACTTCACTCCACACATCATCTAGGATTAGAACATGTTTTCCTGCACTCTTCAGCATTTCTGACAAGATTGCTGCTCGTCTGACCGTGTTTGCTTCTTTGGGCATATTTCCATTCAATGCACTTGCAATATCATCTTGTACCTTTATTACATTGAACTCCTTTGATATGGTAACCCAGATTACCCTTTCGAACCTTTGTTCTTTCAAAAGACCATTGTGGATGTGCTTCATGATAGTGGTTTTTCCCACACCGCCCATCCCCCAAACCCCAATCTTGCTCACCTCCTCCTGCATCAAACATGCCCAAATCTCTTTTCTGACGGTTTCCTCTCCAACTAGTTCTGATGTTGGCAGTGGCAACCCTGCACTTGGACCATCCATGGCAAGACCTTCAGAGGCATTAGGAGCTTTATCAAGAAATTCCTTCATTTCTCGAGTCTTTTCAATAACCAGCTTCCCGTTGTAAGCACGACAGAGATATCTCCCATTACTGACTTTGTTTTCGACAACTTGTGCTTCCGTAATCATCACTTTCGCATCTTCCAACCAATTTTCAACTCCCTGCTTTGGTATCTTCCCCAGAGGACGAAGAAGCTCTGCTCTCAATTGCAGCTTTATATCTTCCATTTTGCAATTCAATTCATCTCTGACCCTCTTGAAGTTTCTCACATAATCATTCAGCTTTCGGTGATATTGCAAATATTTACAAACAGGAGTTCCGAGACAATTTGCAATGCCAAGAACAGGCTCTACGTACTCCATTGCTATGTCCCTGCAACGCAATCATTACAGAATTAAGCTCTCAATGTAGATAAAATGCTAGATTCAAGTGTGCAAGAGTTCATTACAGAATATTAAGAGCTAAAATGTTGTAACATTTTTGAGATTTCGACACTACATTACTTCTGTATAGCTCTTTTTGTATTAATTTCAAACTATAGTAGATTATGTCTTAAAATCTAAAACAGTTGATGATCAGCGGGGGAGATCATTGCTTCAGATTTTATTACCTGACTTAGTGGCTGAAAGGTGTTGAGAGATTAGAACTGAAAATGAAGCTGTGAAGTTCACTTCTTCCTTGACTATCTTACAAAGCTAGCTGCAATAACAGTAGCAGATAATCAAAAGCAAAGAGAAGGATGTCATGAATTAAGAAAATGAAAGAAAATCACCTTGACTGGATGCTTGAAATTTTGTGATAGACCTTGTAGAGCAAAACAAATTAAAAACAGTGAAGAAGAAAGAAGGTTGTGGGTACAATAGCCAAAAATAAGAAGAATAAGAAAGTGAAGAAAAAAGCATCCAAATCATGAAGCCTGTGGTAGGTTCCATTACTTTTTCTTTTAGCTTTTTTCTTTACTGTCCATTATTGTTGGCATTATAATTATCCTTATTTTCAATTTGATTTATGAACTCAATATAAAATTATAATTATAAAAATTTGAACTCAATAAGTGGTTTCAGTGGAAAAAAGGATGTTGTTCATCCTAGAGGTCTTGAGTTCGAGCGTATATGTGTGCAAAGTGTGTGTACCTTATCAAAAGATTAAAAAAATATGAATATATACTATCAGTGATGTAATCACACCAATATATTCAAAAAAAATTTAAAAAAATCTTACTATGTATAAATTATAATTATTAGTTAAATTTATAATTTTCAAATATAATACAGCCAAAGAAAATTATTAGCAATGCTGTTAAATGTTATTGGAGTTGACTCTTTTACAAAAATACTTTTTGGTAGAAGAAAATATTTTGGACTAATTAGTAAGAGTCCTCTTTAATTTTGATATTGAAAGGGAATAAAAAAAAAACAATGAGGGTTTCAAATGAAATTAACCCTATTTTAGATTTTGTGCCTCACACTGTGTGGCACCCTTAGAGCCTATTTTCAACAGCAAACCATAATGGAAAATTTACAAATCAGATCCTTGAATATTTTAGGTCATCACATTTTAATCTAGTACCTCCAATATGTCAGCGATATCGGCAGAACACTATAGCAAATGCCTTATTTTTGTAATTAATATGTTTTCCATGCTATTTTCGTAATTAATTATTTTTATATTATTTGAATAAAAAATTTCCATGTTGAATAATATACATTTTTCTATTTTATAAATAATTTTGAGCTTTTTATATTTTTCTTATAAAAATCAGGGTCAAAATTTCATTTTACCAAAAAAAAACTTCATTATTAATCACTAAACTATGGATATTTTTGTTTTGGTTACTTAATTAAAAAAAAATTACAATTTTATCACTAATTGTTGAAGTCCAAATTTTGACCGGGCCCAAACTCCCTTTAAATTTATTTTGAATTTAAATTTATTTTAAGTTTAAATTTATTTTCAAATTTAAAATTATTATAAATTTAAATAAAGCCCAAATACAAAAATTAAAAAAGTCCAGAATAATTACAAAAGTCCAAATTACATTCTTGGATCCAATTGGGCCCAAAGTCAAATAACCCAATTTAGATTACAAATGGTCCAAGTCGGCCCAAACCCACTACAGCCAATCTGCTAGGTGCTGCTGCTGTTGCCTCCACCTCAGCCAACCAGAGGCCGCTACGTCATCAGCAACTTGCCACCAACTTCAACCCCAACTTGCACTGCCACCAACGGCTTCAACCGCCACTGCCATCGCCGAGCCTGCAAAGAAAGAGATTAGATGTACATTTAATTGAGAAAAACAAGTTATCATGATTAAAAAATCTGGTTATAAAAACCAAATTCAAACCATTCTGTAAGTTTACGAACCCCTTTTGAGAAGTTAATACAAGGAAAGTTCATAAAAAATACAATACACAAAGGAAGTTAACTGTTGAACATTCGGAGGCAATATACAGGCAGCAAAAGCATATTCGAATAGCCACACAAAAGCAATGAAAATAAATTCAGGCTCGATTCGAAGACACAGGTATTAAAGTCATCCAGGTATCCCAAACATATACATTTATTATTATTTATAATTAGGTTTTTAAACTCTTCATACCAGCAATATACTTTAAAATGCATTAAATACTTGATTGTTACCATTTATTATTTTACTCGGTTATTTTCAAATGCATTGAATGATTATTTAATAACAATGAATATATTAATAATAATAATAAATATTTTTTAATAATAATAAATAATGTTTTAATAATAAAAAAGGGAAAATAAAAAAAAGGAAATCGAAAGGGTGTTTAGGGATACTCCCTCCTGCTGGTGCCGCCGTTGCTGGAGTTCGCGTCGAGTTCATCTCCAAGTTCCTTTTCTGCCGAGATCGAGGAGAAATCTGCAAAACAAATAGGGACATAAGGGATTTAAAAACAGATTTCTTAAAAAAGGGAAACATAAAGGATGAAATAGTTTTAAACAAACAGATAAAAATAAGGGTTTTTTTTTAAAAAAAAAGAGAAAACGATGGAAACCAAAGAACGGATTTGAGAACGGAATGATAAAAAGATTTTCAAAAAAAAAATCGAAAAGGCTTTTTTTTAAAAAAAGGGGAAAGAAAAAAGAGGCTTTAATTTTTTTTTTTTTAGATCTGGAACCAAATCTGTTTTTTATGAAACAAAAAAAAAAAAGAAAAAGAAAAGTATAGAAAAGAAGACGCTTTACCTGGAAAAGCCATGCGCGTGGACGTGGAGGCAACGGCACGTGCACCGGAGAACCCCAAGCGGTGATGCGCGGTGGCCACGTGCGGGGATCAGCGATGCACGTGTGGCCTCAAGCGCCGGACGGACGCCAGGCTGACCGGCCGGAGTTTGGCCGACCATGGAGTCAGGAGGGGAGAAAAGGAGAGAAAAAGAGAGGGTTTAAAATTGTTTTGAAAAAAAGAAAGAAAGAAATGAAAAAAAAGCTGTTTTGAGTCTTTTATAGACTTCTGAAACGGCGTCGTTTTGGGAGCTGAATTTCAGCCCCAAAATGGCGTCGTTTTGAGCTATTACCCATGTCCGACCCGAAATTCGACCCGACCTGACTTAGGATCCGCGTGTTTTTTAGAAAGGGGATATTTATGCGTTCGATCCTTTCGCTTTTTCCCAAATTTCCAATCAGGTCCTTCTCGTACTTTTAATTAATTTAAAATCGGCCCAATGATTTTCACGGTTTTTCAATTTAACCCCTCGACCTTTTAAAAGCACCAGGAGCTGCCATGTGTCATGATTTTGGCTTATTTTGCAAATAATCCCCTTTATTTCTGATTTGTTTTAATTTAATCCTTAAATCAGGTTCGCTTTAATTACAAAATTGCCCCAAAAATTTTCCATGGTTTTCAAAATAGTCCTCTGACTTCAGGATGCCTGAGGGGCTGCCACATGTCACTTATTTTTGGATTTATTGCCCTGGAGGTCCCTAACTTCAAAAAGTCCCATTTTTGACCCCGAAACTTTCAAAAATTCCATTTTACCCCCGAACTTCCAAAAATCCCATTTTTGACCCCAAAACTTCCAAAAAATTCCATTTTTACCCCTAAACTTCTAAAAATTCCATTTTTAACCCCAAAACTTCCAAAAATCTCATTTTTAACCCCAAAACTTCCATAAATCCCATTTTTACCCCCAAACTTCCAAAAATCCCATTTTTAACCCTAAAATTTCATAAAATTACCCTTTTACCCCCGGGTATCCGAAAAGTCACATTCTCAAACTCGATCGCGTCCTTTTTTTTTTTATCAATATTTGCGTCTATTTTAACCGTTATGCACTCGTATCTTGCATTTTTGATTTTTTGTGAATAATTTATCTTCTTACATATCTTACTTCGTGCTATTTAGTATCAATTATTAACTACTTATTCATATTAAACTCGCATGTTTGTTTTCAAAATTGTTTTTGATAAAAACTTTAAAATCGAGGCAGTATTCTTTTATTTCGAGTTTCGAAAATTTGTGCCTTAACTTACTAGGTGCTATTTTTCCTCAAATCGAAATAATTGAATACTCTTAATCGAGGCAATATTTCCTTATCTTCGATTCTGAAATATTGCGCCTTAACTTACTAGGTGCAACCTTTCTTCAAATCGAGATAATCGAATATCCTTTCCCCAAAAAATTTAAAAAAGGTTTTACAAAAGAAAGCTCGTCATTTCTGGACCCTGAAATGTTGTGTCCTAACTCACTGGACGTAGCTTTTCTTCCTCGATCACTTCGAAATAACGGGATTTTCAAACAAACCCGATTTCTTTTAAACTTAACTCATGCATTCAGAGATCGTATTTTAAACTTCATTCGAGCTTTTAAAATGTTACAAATCAAGCCCTGGAAATAATCAATATGGTACCAATTTTGGGCGTATGAGGGTGCTAATCCTTCCTCATGCGTAACCAACTCCCGAACCTATTTTTTTTGGATTTCGAAGACCTACATGTTTTCAAAACGGCCCTTTAAAACGTTTTGTGGTGATCCAATCACACCGAATAAAAGATTGGTGGCGACTCCCATTATTTATCAATTTTAAAATGATTTTGATTTTTTTTTGAGACACGTCGTTTTCCAAAAAAAGACGGTTTCGACACTAATGTTTTCGAAAAAAAATTTTAACCACTCAAATGTTAAGTGACACTTTTTTTAATTGATATAATAACAATTTTAATCCTTGATTTTAATACTTTCAGTTAATTTGATCTTGATAATATATAAAATGGTAAAAAATTGAAATTATTTTTAAAAGTTTAGAAAATTATAAAATAAAAAATTAAATAAAAATAGATAAAAATTTCAAAAATAAATAAAGTGAGAGAAAATGAGAGATAATTGTTTTTAAGCCATACAAAATTTCTCTATTCTGTATCGAAATATCCAATACTCATTCTTTAGTAGAAAAATATAGAAAAAAATTAAGCAAGAATATTTGTTTTCTGTTTTTTACCTCTGTTTTTCGACAAAGCTTTTACCTTATAAAAAAAAATGTCTAAATGTTATTTATTTTTACAATTTGAGTTTTGAAAAATAATTTAAATGTAATGAAAAATTGAATTGAATTTGAAAAATGAAATTTTGTTGTATATTTTTTATTCTTTTGATTAAAAAAATGGCATTAGGATCAATTTCATAAGCGTTTATAATATTAGTTCTAGATGTTCTTCAAGGGCATGGAACTCAACTTGAAAATATTATTAATTTGGTTTCGAGAAACATAGAGGTAGCTTTTTTGGTTTTGTTTTGTTTTTAATTTGTTATTGGATTTTATTGAATGGTAATTTTTTTTATTTCTCAGTTCAACAACATATTCTAGATTTTATTTTCCTAGAATTTTTATAAACATTTTTCTATTTTATAAATTTTGAGTTTTTTTATTTTATTTTTTTATTTATAATTTTATACAAAATCAAAGTCAAATTGATAGAAATATAAAAAGGATGTCTAAAATTATTATTATTATTATTATACCAACTAAAACAAGTGCCACGATAAAAATAATAATTTCAAAAACATTAATTACCAAATTATAATTTTTTTAGCTAAGTAATCAAAACGAAAATTTACCAATAATTGAATGATTAATAGTATAGTTTACCCCAAATTCTTTTAAAAATTTTAATTTAAAACTTTTTTTTATCTATATTATATATTAGCCCTTCTACTGGCATGGTGTCAAGCCATCTATCAGTTCCAACTCAATAAGAAATTATCAAAAAAATATTATTTTATTTGCAAAATAAAATATATGATTATGAGGATGTCTTCATTTTTTTTCATATTTATATAAATCAATAAAAATTATCCACAATAATATTTAAACTGGAAACACCCGCATATAAAACATTTTCGTTTTCATTTCATCTAAAGCAATTTTAGTGTTTCACACTACCTTGGATTCCACCATCTTTAGCCTCCTTTAAGCGCTAGGGTCCGCCATGAAGACTTTGATGATCTAAAACAGTGAGTGCACAGAGTTTAAATGAAATTTTAAAACATCTTTAAAAGTTATACATTTTTTAAAATTTTAAAATTTTTTAAAATTTAAATTTTTTAAAAAAATTTAAAGGTTTTTTTAAATGAAGACATCATTTTTATGATAGATGGTAGCATATGATTGACTGAGTATCCTAACAATTGAAGTAAATGATTTTTTTATTTTCGTGGAGAGAATAAGAAGATGTTTATTTACAACAAATTTTAAATGAATTTTTTAAAAAAAAATATTGTGGCAATTTAAGTAAACAGCAATTGTTTAAATCGATAATATCATGTTTAAAATAAATATTTTATTTTTAAAAATATTTTTTAACAATAATATTAAACACTTAATCTTAAATCAAAATTTTCAAAAATACACTTTAAAATAATTTTTCCAGAAACATTTTTTAAAAACATTTCTCCTAAACTAACCCTAAATATTAAACATTTAAGGTCTGGGCTGCCAGTTTGGTGGTAGGTTTCACCACTGCGGAACTGAAGTAAATGATTTTTTTTTATTTTGAGTGGGTGTGTGGTTTAGCCTTTTCCTTTGTGGTCTTGTCTGACACTAATGTTGTCGTTTAAGACTGATTTTTCTCAACCGCTGTATGGGTACATGAGTTTGGTAAAGGAAATGAAGTCGGAGTAGTGGAGGCAGATTGATTTGTCATTATCACCCTACACAGCCTGTATTACTCTTTCCTCCCCAATTTCCATCTTCTGCACATAATTAAACCAAGCTTGGATTTTCCCACTTCAGAAGAGGGTGGTCGCAACCCATCATCCCAACCAATATGTCAATAACTTCTAAATTTTAAATTACAAAAAAAAATACGCACTCTAATATATTCAAATTAGCGTTTTCTTGATTGCTGCAATAGTATCATCCCAATATTTGAAGTTTATTTAACATAAAATTTACGCACAGTGTTGAATGTGGTAAAGGATCATTGTAATATTTGATTTGACATCAAGATAAGTTTATAATTTAATTATTATAAATTATTTTTTTGAAAATAAATATTTTTAGAAGGCTATTTTGGGAAGTAAATATATTAAAAGAAATCAAGTTTTTTTTTTTTTTTTTTTTTTTTTAAGGAAGAATAAGAAAATGTTTGCTTATAGGGGGACAAATTTTAAGGAATCCTAAGAGTGGAAAATGTTTAGATTTGATTTGAAGACTTGAATATGGTAACAATCTAAGGGATATGCAAATGAAGTTGTAATGGAGACTTGATTTGTCATCATCTCCTCACCCCCAAAGTAAAAAAAAAAAAAAAGGAAGCATAAATTTGAATTAAAATGGATAAATGACATTTATGAAGTAAAAATTTTGCTATATAGATAGATAGATAGATAGATAAAGGAGGATGTTTACTTTATGTGAAATTATCACTATTACTTATGCAAGTTTTGGAGAAGAATTGATTACAAGTTTTGGAAAAGAATTGAATAGAATAATGACGTCACGTTTTTTGTATTTCTCTCTCAATAATTTTATGTCATATCAGTATTTTTTACCTTAATTTCAGCATTTTCGTCCTAAAAAAATCAGTTTCAAATTAAAATCTTGAAATTCAGAGTGAAATTGTTGATATGGCATAAAACTGTTGGGATAATAACCCTGTTTCATATAATTTTTTCTTTACAACTCTTAATGTATATAACTTAATTTTCTAAATTGGAATGATGAGAGAACAAAAAATTAGAGCGATGTATATGTTAATTTAAAATTATGCATTTTGTAAATATCTTATTTTCTTTCATTCGAATTTTTAATTCTATCAAGCAATTGATGGAAAGAAAAAATGATTTTCATTCCATTTTTATATTTCTCTTACCAAGCACATCTATAAAAAGAAAAATTACGTTATCCATTCATCTAGTTTTCTACTCTTCAATTTCTCATCCTTTCAATCTTCTTTCCACTCTATAAAGCTCTAGCAACAACTCCAAGCCCTTAAGCAGAAAGAAAAAAATTATAACACGAATGGTAAAGCGGATAGAAATCTTAAACAAGTTCGATTGAAAAACCTCGAGAGAATGAGTTTAATTTGACAAGTTTTATCTTGAACTGAACTCATATTTAAAATTTAAACACAATTGAGCTGAAATTAAATTAACATTTGAATAGTAAATTTAGTATGAACAACTTCCTTGCTAAACATTTAATAAGAAGAAGAAAGTGAAAAGAAAAGCAAGCAAAATTGTGAGTCAATTCCGTGGTAGGTTTCACCACTGCAGAACTGAAGTAAATGACTTCTTTTTTTCTTTTTCTTTAGCCTTTTCCCTCGTCTTCTTGTCTGCCATTAGTGTTGTCATTTATGGTACAACTACAATATTTGAGATTGATTTTTTTCCCACTAAAAATGAAAACATTTAAATGACTTCTTTTTTTCTTTTTCTTTAGCCTTTTCCCTCGTCTTCTTGTCTGCCATTAGTGTTGTCATTTATGGTACAACTACAATATTTGAGATTGATTTTTTTCCCACTAAAAATGAAAACATTTGGGTTTTTTTTCAGAATCATGGCTATGGACACATTTAAGTTGATTGTGTTAAAGAAGTTCCTATGCTGGAGTTAAAGTGATAAAGATACCTCTAGCAACTTTGAATTTGATGAAGATTATCTAAACATTCATTTGACTTTTAAAACAAGTGTTATTCAAGATCTGAAGTAGATACTGACAAAAAGTTTAATGGAAGATTTGAATACGAGTTTCTAAAGTCCTACAAGATCATGCTTGAAAAATGGGAACAAGTGTATGATGTGAATGTACAATTGTTAAAAAAAAAATCTTCCAAAAAGAAGAAAATTTCAAGTTGATCAAACAAGTAGATACCAAAGGATGGATTATCACTGGTTCCTAAAGAACTAGATTGGTGAAAACTCAAAAAGAATTGATTACAACTAAGCCCGACTCCACTTGGGTCAGGCCTATCGAGCCATGCAAGCTGCACAACCATGGATGGGTCTATAGTAAATTACTATCGCACATTTTTAACTCTAAATTTGAAGCTTATGCATGGTTTTTTTTTTGATAAAATTTAAAGTTTATTTAACATAAAATTTACAGGATAATAAACTATTGTTGAATGCGGTAAAGGATATTATAATTTGTCATTACATCCAGATAAGTTTACAATTTAATTGTTATATACATATATAAAGGTGAAGTTAGAAATTTTTTTTTTAGGGGGATCAAAATTAAATTGTAATTTTTATTATAGTAAAAGTGTAATTTTTAAAAATTAAATTAAAATTTTATCATTTTTAGGGGTCAAAATACAATTTTACTTTTACTAATTTAAATTTTTAAAAGCCTAAATAAAAATATTTTCATTTTAGAAGGGGCTAGGGTTCCTGCCAACCCTGGCTTCGCCCTATATATATATATATATATAATAAAATATTTTAATAATAATTTAGTGAATTTGATTGATAATTTATGGAGCAAGATGTTTAAAGATTTTTACCAACTAGGTCAAAAGAAATATTTGTCGATTAAATATATCTGATAAGTTAGATACAAAATGTTGGAGCTCAATTTTGATCAGACCCAACTCAAAACTCAAAATGAACCCAGAAATAAAATAATTTTAAATAAATTTATTTAATTTAAAATGTTTAAATTCTCAATTAAACCCAAACCCATTTACACCCGTCATCATCTTTCCATTTTTTTTTAAGAAAAATAAAGTCATCCCTGTATTTTACTCAATAATTCTCTTCTTACTGACAAGTTAATCTTTCCGTTTAGACTTTTGGACAAGAAAATGGAAAATAGGAAAATTAAAAGAACGTAAAAAAAAAAAAAGCATATGAAAAAATATAAAATCCAATTGTATAATTTAACCTAAAAATAAAATTTTAATATAATTTTTTTTTAACATATTTAAACATAATCATAGGCTTGAGAAGCCTAAATGTTAAAGTTAAAAATAAGCCATCAAACCCTAAAATGACATTAATTTATAAAGAAAAGTAATTATTATTTAAAAGTATAATCTAAAATAAAAAAGTTCAAGTTTTTTTTTATTGAGAAACTCTGTGTCTAACTTTTTCTTTTTAAAAATGTAAACTTTTTGACATTAGAAACTACATAATTACTGAACCTATGATACTTTCGATTTTTAAAACTGGAAACATTAGAATTTTTTAGCTTTCAAATAGAAGTCGACATAAAAGACAACAAATGAAGCAAGAAAAAGAAAGAAACTCGGGTTTTTTATTTTACATATAAATGAATTTATTATGAACGAAACCAACCAGGCCACCGAACCGAACCGAACCGAACCGAACCTCCAGCCAAAACTGTCACAACCACACGTCAAAGAAGGGCTCCTCTGAAATTCAAGGATTTTGTCATGTAGCGCACGTCAACGAGGAGCATAACAACTACAAGAATACTATCAAAAAGAGCAGAAAGAATATGACTGGGACATGCTTATTGTCAATAGAAAAATTATTCTTTTCTCACCTAAATTTAAATACTATCAACAACTTTAAAAATTGCTAAATTTAAATTTCAGGAAATCCCAACACAACAGAATCCAAATAACTTTTATAAATATTATGTTTTAAAAAACAAGCATTTATTACTATTTAAATCTTACATGAAAATTAATAAAGAATATTATGTATTTTTACAATATTTTCCTAACTTTTGTTGTAAATAAAACCATCACCATAGTTTTGTCTCACCTTAGATCATTTTGATTAGTATATGTTTATATTTTATTAAAATATTAATAAAAATTTAATATATTTTAATTAACACACATTATCATACTTTTTTATTATTTATTGCATGTAATTTTTAGACACACATCTGTTATTATAAATATTAATTTATAGTTGAAACGTATGGTTTTTTTATATTATAAAATTTGAAATTTATTTAATATAAAATTTACGAAATAATGTTTGATCTGGAAATGAGGTTATAGTGCAGCCGGATTGATTTGGTTTTAAAATGGAGAAATTAGTTTAATAAAGTAATAAGAATATATATGGTTGATACCTTGAATTCTTCAAAAGGGGTCGAAGTGAAGAACATTTTTAAAGTTTGGATGGTCATCCCATTCTAACGATTCCAACCATTCTGTGGATGTGCTGATGATGGTAAGAGAAGGTGGAGCATATGCATATGGCTGCCAATTGCCAACAAGGGGAACAAATGGAGGAATTCTCTTCAGTTTATCACACTCTCCAACAACTTCGATAAGTTGGAGAGAATAACAAACCATCATTCCACTTTTACTGCAGATGCTCTTCAAATTTGGTAATTCCCACAATCTCAACTCTATCAATTTGGGAAGATGGAATTTGATTAAAGCATCACTCACTTTTTCTTCAACTTCTGGTGTTGCTGCTCCCAATATTTCTACTAGCTGACTACAACTGTCCACCTGAATTTCTTCCAGGTTTTGGAGGTTTGGAAGCAACCAATGTGGCATGCTTGAGCAGTTGTATATAGTAATTTGCTTAAGATGGGAAAAGGTGGCAGACGGGGCCAATGTTGATGTTGTTGCTGAACCAATTCCTTCATCTTTCATAATAACATGGGCACTCCACTTTGGAAGACCTCCAAGACACAACGCCTTGAGGCTCTGAAATGGATGAGCGGAAGAAGAGGCAAAAGAGGACAAGGAAACAACACACTCTATCCCTTCACAGCCGAAAATCGTACAAACCCTCGAGTCAATCGCATTTTTGAAGGAAGAATTATCATCATCGACTAAGCTTCTCAAATAGCCGCAATGAATAATATTCAACTCTTGAATTTCAATTGGATGCATAATTAACTCACCTTCCCAATTGTGGACTCCTGCAATTGTTAATATTTTATCTCTTCCATGCTCATACAGATCAGCTATGCCCACCTTTAAATTGTACTTGATGAGATTTTTCTTACTTTGTTGCATTGAGGAGATGAACTTATTGAATTCACTGATGTCTTCGAAACGTCCGGTTAAGCACTCCAAGTTCTTCAATGATTCCATCTCCTCTACTTTTAGACTTATATTTTCATTCCCCATATAAAAACTCAAGTGCTGAAGGTGAACGAGTTTTGATAGAAGTCCAGCAGGTATCTCTTTCAGAGTGGACACTTCAAGATCAAGATATCTTAGCTTTATCAGCCTATCCATGCCTTCAGGGACTTCCTCAATTTTAGTCCCACAAAGATACAACTTCTTCAGTTCTTGAAGCATCACAAGACATGGCAGATCTCTTAATTTCCGATAGCCACAAAGTAACAATGTTGTGAGCTTCTTTAGTTTAGAGATGGAATTTGGTAAACTCTCGATCTTCGTATACGACAAATTGAGAACACTAACACAAGGCATGTTTGTGAAGAAAGAATCCGAGATCTTCATTATAGGGTTCTCCTGCAATAACAAGGTTGTGAGCAGTTGACATTTCGTGGGCAACACATCTATGGAGTTACGCATAAGCGACACTTTCTCAATATCGGGACTCCATTGCTCCTTTTTTGGTAACTCTTCTAATTGCAAGCCTGCTTGTACCATATATCGAGGATTCATACTTGTGATCGACAATGCCATGTCTCTCACTGCATCATGCATCTTTACGTGAGCTATTTCATTCGTCATATTTTCCAACAAGCAGTTATCTTCCAACTTCTTCAAAATAACATGGCCCTTGTCTTCCATTTCTTGTCTTGTACCCATATCATCTATGAATGGTCCATGCTTCCAAACGGGTTGAAGAACATTTAAAAAAAAAATATATATATTTTAAAAATAAATATTTAGAAGTTTATTTAGAGAGGCAACAAATTTTAAGAGAGGGGAAATGTGATAACAAGCTAAGAGATGTGGAAATGAAGTTATAAATCAGTATTAAAATGGAGAATGGATACAACCTTTGCCTCTCAATGCTCTTAACCTCTTCCTTCCTTCCTTCCATCTTTCCTTTTATTCCCACCTTCTCCCTCCTTTTCCACCGTCTTTTTGTATCCACTTTCCTCCTCTTTTCTACTTCTTCCGCAACCATGGAGGCGGCCGTCTTAACAAAAAATCAATATATTGAATTGTATTAAAATGGAGAAATTAGATTAATAAAATAATAAAAAGATATATTCCGAATTGTAATCCAATTCCAACAAGAACTAGGGGTCCCACGAGAGAAGTGGATATTCCGAATTGTAAGCACTATAGAAAGAAACACATAAACGAATGCTGGTGCATGTTTGCAAAGCGGGTATTTCAAACTTTTTGTGAACAAACTCATCAATTGCTTCATCATCTTTCATTGCACCTTCTTTTATGAATTTCGCAATATCATTGGCCCCATCCAAGGTGTCATCTATTTCAAGCTTTCTTTTGCAGTATCCTCTGCCTTGTTGTAACGGTGGCCTCTCTTCTCCTGTTTGCAACGGCTTTTGATGTTTGGTTTCGTGCATGCCTTTTCCTGCACTTGCATTACTTCCCTGTAAGAAAACGAGTGACAAGCTAACTCATCTTTAAACATGTAATAATTCATAAATACAACATGTGTATATATGCCGTAGATGGGATTGTCAATTTTTCTTGGTTTCGTCTATTTCTTTCGGTTAAAAAAGTTAGATTTAATGGCAAATAACATAAGGTTAGCTTGAAGGCTCAAACAATCTGATAAAAGTGGAGACATAGATCATGCCTTGTGGATTTGGAACTACCAAAATAACAAATTCAAAACATCGTGACTAAGGATATACAATAAAGTTCATCATTCATTTCTAACCTATTATAAATTTATGCACATCCCATGGTACAGACAACAAAGGAAACTCGGGTTTTTTACTTTTATTTTCCAACTTACCCATCACACATGAAAAAGAAGGAAGATGTCTTTTGATTTATTTTATAAAGGGCTTTCGGTTTTCTAATTTTCTCATTTAGTCCTCATAATTTAAAATATTATCTAATTTTATAAATATATATATATATATGTTAATATTACATTAATTCCCATTGCATTACATTAATTCTGGAAACTACTAGCAAGTATTGCATTATATTGCATAATTCGAGTTGCACCCTTCATCAGTACAACTTGTGAGTTCTTAATTCTAATACGTGTATATGTCAATTTTTCTTGGTTTCATCTTAATTTTTCGGTTATTTGTTCACTATGCTTTATACCAGTTTAATTTTACATTATAATTTATTCAACATATATTTGTACTCACGAGGCAAATATAAAGGCTAGACAGGGGCCTACCCCCTAAAAAAGTGGAAAATTACCGTTCTTACTCTTTATAGATGATCAAATTATAAATTAATATGGGGTAAAATTATAAATTAATTGCATGCAACAATTATATATAGCAAAAATAATAAAATGAAATAAAAGATCACAATAGCATTTTATTCGACATCATATCAAAATAAGTCTATAATTTAATTGTTTTATATATATAAAATAAAGTATTTTAAAAATAAATATTTAGAAGTTTATTTAGAGAGGAAACAAATTTTAGGAGAGGGGAAATGTGATAACAAGCTAAGAGATGTGGAAATGAAGTTATAAATTAGTATTAAAATGGAGAATGGATTGATACTACCTTTGCCTCTCAATGCTCTTAACCTCTTCCTTCCTTCCATCTTTCCTTTTATTCCCACTTTCTCCCTCCTTTTCCACCATCTTTTTTACTTCTTCCACAACCATGGAGGCAGCCATACTTTTATCAGTGTCTTCAACAAAAAAACAATACATTAAATTGTATTAAAATGGAGAAATTAGATTAATAAAATAAAAAAAGATATAAATGGTTGATACCTTGAATTCTTCAATAGGGGTTGAAGTGAAGAACATTTTCAAAGTTTGGATGGTCATCCCACTCCAACGATTCCCACCATTCTGTCACTGACTCGATGGTAAGAGAAGGTGGAGCATATGCATATGGCTGCCCATTGCCAACAAGGGGAACAAATGGAGGAATTCTCTTCAGTTTATCACACTCTTCAACAACTTCGATAAGTTGGAGAGAATCACAAACCATCACTCCACTTTTACTGCAGATGCTCTTCAAATTTGGTAATTCCCACAATCTCAACTCTATCAATTTGGGAAGATGGAATTTGATTAATGCATCACTCCCTTTTTCTTCAACTTCTGATGTTGCTGCTCCCAATATTTCTACCAACACAGCACAATCTTTCACGGATATTCCTTCCAGGTTTTGGAGGTTTGGAAGCAACCAGTGTGGAAGCAACGTCTTCATACTTGAGCATGCGACTATCGAAATTTGCTTAAGATGGGAAAAGGTGGCAGCCGGAGCCAATTTTGATGTTGTTGCTGGACCATTTCCTTCGTCTTTGATAATAAGGGCATTCAACTTTGGCAGAAAAAAAAGATTCAACTCCTCGAGGCTCTGAAATGGATGAGCGGAAGAAGAGGCAAAAGAGGACAAGGAAACAACACACTCTATCCCTTCACAACTCATAATATTCAACACCCTCAAGTCAATCGCATTTTTGAAGGAAGAATTATCATCGACTAAGCTTCTCAAATAGTGGCACTCAATAATATTCAACTCTTGAATTTCAATTGGGTGCATAATTAACTCACCTTCCCAATTGTGGACTCCAGTAATTGATACTACTTTATCTCTACTATAAAGTCCCGCAGGAGATGAGCCCACCTGTAAATTGTACTTGATGAGATCTTTCTTACTTTGTTGCATTGAACAGATGAACTTACTGAATTCACTGATGTCTTCGAAATGTCCGGTTAAGCACTCCAACTTCTTCAATGGTTCCATCTCCTCTGCTTTTAGACTTATGTTTTCATTGTCCACGGCAAAACTCAAGTGCTGAAGGTGAACGAGTTTTGGTAAAAGTCCAGCGGGTATCTCTTTCAGACTGCACCCTATAAGATCAATGTATCTTAGCTTTATCAGCCTATCCATGCCTTCAGGGACTTCCTTAATTTCAGTCCGACAAAGATCCAACTTCTTCAATTCTTGAAGCATCGAAAGACATGGCAGATCTCTTAATCTTTCACAGCCACGAAGCAACAATGTTGTGAGGTTCTTTAGTTCAGAGATGGAATTTGGTAAACTCTCAATCTTTGTAAAGGACAAATTGAGAACACTAAGACAAGGCATGTTTGTGAAGAAAGAATTTGAGATCTTCTTTAGTGGGTTCCACTGCAATAACAAGGTTGTGAGCAGTTGACATTTTGTGGGCAGCACATCTATGGAAATTTCTGATATGGAGTTTCGCATAAGCGACACTTTCTCAATATCCGGACTCCATTGCTCCTTTTCTGGTAACTCTTCTAATTGCAAACCTGCTTGTATCGTATATCGAGGATTCTTTCTTGTGATCGACAATGCCATGTCTCTCACTGCATCATGCATCTTCACGTAACCACTCGAGACATTTTCCAACAAGCAGTTATTTTCTAACTTCTTCAAAATAATATGGCCCTTGTCTTTCATTTTTTGTCTTGTACCCATATCATCTATGAGTCCCTCTTCAATCCAGCACTCAATTAGTTCATCCTTCTCAATTTCAAAATCCTCAGGGTATACTGTACAATACAAAAAACAATGTTTCACTTGCTTGTCCTTTAAGTGATCGAAGCTAAATTTCAAACTCTCGATCACTTTAGCTTCCACTTCTTCCACTTTCCCTATTCTCTCTTTCAATTCCCCGAGTGCGTTTTCCCAAATAAGAGCGTCATCTTCTCCTCTCAATGTACCAGCTATGACGACAATTGTAAGAGGCAGACCCGCACATTCCTTGACAACAAGCTTCAAAGTTGGCATTAAAGTTTGATTTTGCACCATGATAGGTCCAACTTCGCTCAAGAATAGTATCAATGCCTCTTCTTCTGAAAAGGGCTTCACTTTTATCACATTACAGCCCATAGACTTACAGACTTGCTCTACACGGGTTGTCAACACCAACTTGCACCCATTGCTGCTACATGGCTTAGGGATCCCAATTTCTTCCAACGAGACTTCACTCCACACATCATCTAGGATTAGAACATGCTTTCCTGCGTTCTTCAGCATTTCTGACAAGATTGCTGCTCGTCTGAGCTTGTCTCCTTCTTTGTCTAAATGTTCCTTCAACTTCAATGCACCTGCAATATCATCTTGTACCTTCATTACATTGAACTCCTTTGATATGGTAACCCAGATTACCTTTTCGAATCTTTGTTCTTTCAAAAGATCATTGTGGATGTGCTTCATGATAGTGGTTTTTCCCACACCGCCCATCCCCCAAACCCCAATCTTGCTCACCTCCTCCTGCATCAACCATGCCCAAATCTCTTTTCTGACGGTTTCCTCTCCAACTAGTTCTGATGTTGGCAGTGGCAACCCAGCACTTGGACCATCCATGGCAAGACCTTCAGAGGCATTAGGAGCTTTATCAAGAAATTCCTTCATTTCTCGAGTCTTTTCAATAACCAGCTTCCCGTTGCAAGCACGACAGAGATATCTCCCATTACTGACTTTGTTTTCGACAACTTGTGCTTCCGTAATCATCACTTTCGCATCTTCCAACCAATTTTCAACTCCCTGCTTTGGTATCTTCCCCAGAGGACGAAGAAGCTCTGCTCTCAATTGCAGCTTTATATCTTCCATTTTGCAATTCAATTCATCTCTGACCCTCTTGAAGTTTCTCACATAATCATTCAGCTTTCGGTGATATTGCAAATATTTACAAACAGGAGTTCCGAGACAATTTGCAATGCCAAGAACAGGCTCTACGTACTCCATTGCTATGTCCCTGCAACGCAATCATTACAGAATTAAGCTCTCAATGTAGATAAAATGCTAGATTCAAGTGTGCAAGAGTTCATTACAGAATATTAAGAGCTAAAATGTTGTAACATTTTTGAGATTTCGACACTACATTACTTCTGTATAGCTCTTTTTGTATTAATTTCAAACTATAGTAGATTATGTCTTAAAATCTAAAACAGTTGATGATCAGCGGGGGAGATCATTGCTTCAGATTTTATTACCTGACTTAGTGGCTGAAAGGTGTTGAGAGATTAGAACTGAAAATGAAGCTGTGAAGTTCACTTCTTCCTTGACTATCTTACAAAGCTAGCTGCAATAACAGTAGCAGATAATCAAAAGCAAAGAGAAGGATGTCATGAATTAAGAAAATGAAAGAAAATCACCTTGACTGGATGCTTGAAATTTTGTGATAGACCTTGTAGAGCAAAACAAATTAAAAACAGTGAAGAAGAAAGAAGGTTGTGGGTACAATAGCCAAAAATAAGAAGAATAAGAAAGTGAAGAAAAAAGCATCCAAATCATGAAGCCTGTGGTAGGTTCCACAAAGGCAGATTTATTAGTAAGAAATCCTATTTTTATTACTTTTTCTTTTAGCTTTTTTCTTTACTGTCCATTATAGTTGGCATTATAATTATCCTTATTTTCAATTTGATTTATGAACTCAATATAAAATTATAATTATAAAAATTTGAACCCAATAAGTGGTTTCAGTGGAAAAAAGGATGTTGTTCATCCTAGAGGTCTTGAGTTCGAGCGTATATGTGTGTAAAGTGTGTGTACCTTATCAAAAGATTAAAAAAATATGATCAGTGATGTAATCACACCAATATATTCAAAAAAAATTTTAAAAAATCTTACTATGTATAAATTATAATTATTAGTTAAATTTATAATTTTCAAATATAATACAGCCAAAGAAAATTATTAGCAATGCTGTTAAATGTTATTGGAGTTGACTCTTTTACAAAAATACTTTTTGGTAGAAGAAAATATTTTGGACTAATTAGTAAGAGTCCTCTTTAATTTTGATATTGAAAGGGAATAAAAAAAAAACAATGAGGGTTTCAAATGAAATTAACCCTATTTTAGATTTTGTGCCTCACACTGTGTGGCACCCTTAGAGCCTATTTTCAACAGCAAACCATAATGGAAAATTTACAAATCAGATCCTTGAATATTTTAGGTCATCACATTTTAATCTAGTACCTCCAATATGTCAGCGATACCGGCAGAACACTATAGCAAATGCCTTATTTTTGTAATTAATATGTTTTCCATGCTATTTTCGTAATTAATTATTTTTATATTATTTGAATAAAAAAATTCCATGTTGAATAATATACATTTTTCTATTTTATAAATAATTTTGAGCTTTTTATATTTTTCTTATAAAAATCAGGGTCAAAATTTCATTTTACCAAAAAAAAACTTCATTATTAATCACTAAACTATGGATATTTTTGTTTTGGTTACTTAATTAAAAAAAAATTACAATTTTATCACTAATTGTTGAAGTCCAAATTTTGACCGGGCCCAAACTCCCTTTAAATTTATTTTGAATTTAAATTTATTTTAAGTTTAAATTTATTTTCAAATTTAAAATTATTATAAATTTAAATAAAGCCCAAATACAAAAATTAAAAAAGTCCAGAATAATTACAAAAGTCCAAATTACATTATTGGATCCAATTGGGCCCAAAGTCAAATAACCCAATTTAGATTACAAATGGTCCAAGTCGGCCCAAACCCACTACAGCCAATCTGCTAGGTGCTGCTGCTGTTGCCTCCACCTCAGCCAACCAGAGGCCGCTACGTCATCAGCAACTTGCCACCAACTTCAAACCCAACTTGCACTGCCACCAACGGCTTCAACCGCCACTGCCATCGCCGAGCCTGCAAAGAAAGAGATTAGATGTACATTTAATTGCGAAAAACAAGTTATCATGATTAAAAAATCTGGTTATAAAAACCAAATTCAAACCATTCTGTAAGTTTACGAACCCCTTTTGAGAAGTTAATACAAGGAAAGTTCATCAAAAATACAATACACAAAGGAAGTTAACTGTTGAACATTCGGAGGCAATATACAGGCAGCAAAAGCAGATTCGAATAGCCACACAAAAGCAATGAAAATAAATTCAGGCTCGATTCGAAGACACAGGTATTAAAGTCATCCAGGTATCCCAAACATATACATTTATTATTATTTATAATTAGGTTTTTAAACTCTTCATACCAGCAATATACTTTAAAATGCATTAAATACTTGATTGTTACCATTTATTATTTTACTCGGTTATTTTCAAATGCATTGAATGATTATTTAATAACAATGAATATATTAATAATAATAATAAATATTTTTTAATAATAATAAATAATGTTTTAATAATAAAAAAGGGAAAATAAAAAAAAGGAAATCGAAAGGGTGTTTAGGGATACTCCCTCCTGCTGGTGCCGCCGTTGCTGGAGTTCGCGTCGAGTTCATCTCCAAGTTCCTTTTCTGCCCAGATCGAGGAGAAATCTGCAAAACAAATAGGGACATAAGGGATTTAAAAACAGATTTCTTAAAAAAGGGAAACATAAAGGATGAAATAGTTTTAAACAAACAGATAAAAATAAGGGTTTTTTTTTAAAAAAAAAGAGAAAACGATGGAAACCAAAGAACGGATTTGAGAACGGAATGATAAAAAGATTTTCAAAAAAAAAATCGAAAAGGCTTTTTTTTAAAAAAAGGGGAAAGAAAAAAGAGGCTTTAATTTTTTTTTTTTAGATCTGGAACCAAATCTGTTTTTTATGAAACAAAAAAAAAAAGAAAATGAAAAGTATAGAAAAGAAGACGCTTTACCTGGAAAAGCCATGCGCGTGGACGTGGAGGCAACGGCACGTGCACCGGAGAACCCCAAGCGGTGATGCGCGGTGGCCACGTGCGGGGATCAGCGATGCACGTGTGGCCTCAAGCGCCGGACGGACGCCAGGCTGACCGGCCGGAGTTTGGCCGACCATGGAGTCAGGAGGGGAGAAAAGGAGAGAAAAAGAGAGGGTTTAAAATTGTTTTGAAAAAAAGAAAGAAAGAAATGAAAAAAAAGCTGTTTTGAGTCTTTTATAGACTTCTGAAACGGCGTCGTTTTGGGAGCTGAATTTCAGCCCCAAAATGGCGTCGTTTTGAGCTATTACCCATGTCCGACCCGAAATTCGACCTGACCTGACTTAGGATCCGCGTGTTTTTTAGAAAGGGGATATTTATGCGTTCGATCCTTCCGCTTTTTCCCAAATTTCCAATCAGGTCCTTCTCGTACTTTTAATTAATTTAAAATCGGCCCAATGATTTTCACGGTTTTTCAATTTAACCCCTCGACCTTTTAAAAGCACCAGGAGCTGCCATGTGTCATGATTTTGGCTTATTTTGCAAATAATCCCCTTTATTTCTGATTTGTTTTAATTTAATCCTTAAATCAGGTTCGCTTTAATTACAAAATTGCCCCAAAAATTTTCCATGGTTTTCAAAATAGTCCTCTGACTTCAGGATGCCTGAGGGGCTGCCACATGTCACTTATTTTTGGATTTATTGCCCTGGAGGTCCCTAACTTCAAAAAGTCCCATTTTTGACCCCGAAACTTTCAAAAATTCCATTTTACCCCCGAACTTCCAAAAATCCCATTTTTGACCCCGAAACTTCAAAAAAATTCCGTTTTTACCCCTAAACTTCTAAAAATTTCATTTTTAACCCCAAAACTTCCAAAAATCCCATTTTTAACCCCAAAACTTCCGTAAATCTCATTTTTACCCCCAAACTTCCAAAAATCCCATTTTTGACCCTAAAATTTCATAAAATTACCCTTTTACCCCCGGGTATCCGAAAAGTCACATTCTCAAACTCGATCGCGTCCTTTTTTTTTTATCAATATTTGCGTCTATTTTAACCGTTATGCACTCGTATCTTGCATTTTTGATTTTTTGTGAATAATTTATCTTCTTACATATCTTACTTCGTGCTATTTAGTATCAATTATTAACTACTTATTCATATTAAACTCGCATGTTTATTTTCAAAATTGTTTTTGATAAAAACTTTAAAATCGAGGCAATATTCTTTTATTTCGAGTTTCGAAAATTTGTGCCTTAACTTACTAGGTGCTATTTTTCCTCAAATCGAAATAATTGAATACTCTTAATCGAGGCAATATTTCCTTATCTTCGATTCTGAAATATTGCGCCTTAACTTACTAGGTGCAACCTTTCTTCAAATCGAGATAATCGAATATCCTTTCCCCAAAAAATTTAAAAAAGGTTTTACAAAAGAAAGCTCGTCATTTCTGGACCCTGAAATGTTGTGTCCTAACTCACTGGACGTAGCTTTTCTTCCTCGATCACTTCGAAATAACGGGATTTCCAAACAAACCCGATTTCTTTTAAACTTAACTCATGCATTCAGGGATCGTATTTTAAACTTCATTCGAGCTTTTAAAATGTTACAAATCAAGCCCTGGAAATAATCAATATGGTACCAATTTTGGGCGTATGAGGGTGCTAATCCTTCCTCATGCGTAACCGACTCCCGAACCTATTTTTTTTGGATTTCGAAGACCTACATGTTTTCAAAACGGCCCTTTAAAACGTTTTGTGGTGATCCAATCACACCGAATAAAGGATTGGTGGCGACTCCCATTATTTATCAATTTTAAAATGATTTTGATTTTTTTTTGAGACACGTCGTTTTCCAAAAAAAGACGGTTTCGACACTAATGTTTTCGAAAAAAAATTTTAACCACTCAAATGTTAAGTGACACTTTTTTTAATTGATATAATAACAATTTTAATCCTTGATTTTAATACTTTCAGTTAATTTGATCTTGATAATATATAAAATGGTAAAAAATTGAAATTATTTTTAAAAGTTTAGAAAATTATAAAATAAAAAATTAAATAAAAATAGATAAAAATTTCAAAAATAAATAAAGTGAGAGAAAATGAGAGATAATTGTTTTTAAGCCATACAAAATTTCTCTATTCTTTATCGAAATATCCAATACTCATTCCTTAGTAGAAAAATATAGAAAAAAATTAAGCAAGAATATTTGTTTTCTGTTTTTTACCTCTGTTTTTCGACAAAGCTTTTACCTTATAAAAAAAAATGTCTAAATGTTATTTATTTTTACAATTTGAGTTTTGAAAAATAATTTAAATGTAATGAAAAATTGAATTGAATTTGAAAAATGAAATTTTGTTGTATATTTTTTATTCTTTTGATTAAAAAAATGGCATTAGGATCAATTTCATAAGCGTTTATAATATTAGTTCTAGATGTTCTTCAAGGGCATGGAACTCAACTTGAAAATATTATTAATTTGGTTTCGAGAAACATAGAGGTAGCTTTTTTGGTTTTGTTTTGTTTTAAATTTGTTATTGGATTTTATTGAATGGTAATTTTTTTTATTTCTCAATTCAACAACATATTCTAGATTTTATTTTCCTAGAATTTTTATAAACATTTTTCTATTTTATAAATTTTGAGTTTTTTTTATTTATTTATTTATAATTTTATACAAAATCAAAGTCAAATTGATAGAAATATAAAAAGGATGTCTAAAATTATTATTATTATTATTATACCAACTAAAACAAGTGCCACGATAAAAATAATAATTTCAAAAACATTAATTACCAAATTATAATTTTTTTAGCTAAGTAATCAAAACGAAAATTTACCAATAATTGAATGATTAATAGTATAGTTTACCCCAAATTCTTTTAAAAATTTTAATTTAAAACTTTTTTTTATCTATATTATATATTAGCCCTTCTACTGGCATGGTGTCAAGCCATCTATCAGTTCCAACTCAATAAGAAATTATCAAAAAAATATTATTTTATTTGCAAAATAAAATATATGATTATGAGGATGTCTTCATTTTTTTTCATATTTATATAAATCAATAAAAAATTATCCACAATAATATTTAAACTGGAAACACCCGCATATAAAACATTTTCGTTTTCATTTCATCTAAAGCAATTTTAGTGTTTCACACTACCTTGGATTCCACCATCTTTAGCCTCCTTTAAGCGCTAGGGTCCGCCATGAAGACTTTGATGATCTAAAACAGTGAGTGCACAGAGTTTAAATGAAATTTTAAAACATCTTTAAAAGTTATACATTTTTTAAAATTTTAAAATTTTTTAAAATTTAAATTTTTTAAAAAAATTTAAAGGTTTTTTTAAATGAAGACATCATTTTTATGATAGATGGTAGCATATGATTGACTGAGTATCCTAACAATTAATTTTAATGTTCAAAGGAATAAATTAGAAAGGTCCGATAACGTTAAAAACTGAAGTGGGCAAAACAATTTTAAGGACCAAAATGAAAAATATAATTTACTTCAGAGATTAAAATTAACTAAAAATTCGACTAAGACAAGTATATCTATCAGTTAATAGTATAGTAACAGTGAGCAAAGATATCGTTCCCACGAGAAGTAAAAGAACTAGTAATTGTCGTCTTTCTATTATTTAACAGAATACAAGTGATTCATTAAAAACTAAAATTAATTAAATTAATTAACTTTTGAACACAGTAAAGAACAAATCAGAACACACATGTTACCATAAGACCGAGCGATGTCCCTCCTGTTCAAATCTGGTCAGGGATACTTGAATCGAGTTCTTCAAATGACGTTTACACAAGAATCAATAATGAACTTTCAAGATTAATCAAGTTTAATGGAAGATTTTTGCAAAAATCTCGATAAATTGATTTCAAAATGAAAGATTAATGAGATCCGACGTTATTTCAAAAATCATGAGTTCTAAACTTACCGAATTTGATGAAAACATGGAGATTATTGACGATAATTTCAACAATTGGTAAAAAACGGGTTAACGATATTTGTTTTGATTACAAATTTGCAAGATAGTTTTCAGTAAAGGATGAACAAATTTTATGGAGAGAAAAGAGATAATAAGAGAAAAAGATAAATATAAAGGGAAAAGAAAAGAAATATTATTTAGGGTTTGAACGGAAACATAACCCTAGTTCAATTACGGAAAGTTGGGTTAAATAACTAGAGTTTAGGAAGCCTTGGGCATCAAGTGCAATTTCCCTAAAGTTTTGGGCCAATTTAAATAGAGAATTTCAGAGCAAAAATAAAAAGAATGACTTTGGGAATGGGGTGGCTCAAACTTAGTTTGCAAAGAGAGAAATATCCTAAGACATTACCACTTGGGCTATTGCTCACACTTAGAAATATGATTTTGTTCCTTGATTGCTGAAAAATAAAAGAGAAAGGGAAAAGTGTGGCTTGACCTAGGACTTTAGAGATATGGGGTGTTATATATATGTATGTTAACAAGCCAAAATTATTTAACCATCAATTCTAAGGCTTATTTGCCATATTCTAAAAATCGGGTTAGTAAAATTGGGTTAATGAACCAAGAGTGGTCACGTCCTGGTTTTGAATAAATATTGTAGGAATTATGTCAAGTGGATTAATTTGGTTCAATGAATAAGTGTTAATTATATGTGTTTGAGGTTTTGTGTTCAAATCTCTTCCCTATAATTTTTATTATTTTTATTCCAACCCCTGACTTTGAATATCTAGCTTATCTATTATTTTCACTTAATTGTTGACAAGAATGAGATTGTTGCGCTAAAATATTTGCAGGCCTAGAAGGGCTCAATCGGTCTTGACATTTCAAGTTGCCCACATTGTGCGAGTGCGCTCCCAACCTCAATGGGTTTGGGGGGACACCTTGTGCGCGAGGGAGAGCTTTAGCTTAGTCATTCAATAACTACCAAGTTTGTTACATATATAAACATATTCCACACTTGATATCTAACCAATGTGGGATCTAAGCTTTCCATTTGCTCAACATAATTCACCAGTGACTTACTTTGATCATCAATTTCTCATTCATCACTCAACCATTTTGAGCATATGATATACTATTGTAAAGGTCTCACGGAGTAGAATATAAAACCATAATCTTATGGTTCAAATCTCCATCTTTTCCAATCGAAAGTATGCCTCAAAATTTCCAAAAGTCCATTTTTTCAACAATCTCCCACATGAATGAAATTGATAGTTTTAACGAAAAAAATTTACTGGATGTGGTGATAGAATCTACGATTGATAGTTCCAAAAGATAAGTAGGCATCAACTCTTAAACCTTCCCTTGTGAAAGTATATTTACTTTACTAGTTGACCAGTAGCCACGATGTCCTTATACTGTTCTGTCGTTTGTGTAAACGATGATATATCTCACACAACTACCTCCTTGGCAAGGTTTTAGTTCTCATGGGTATTTTCATATGACTGTGAACATCTCCTGGTTCTGCAAAAGTTTGAGAGAACTATGCCTAAGTAGTCTTCTCGAAGCAGTCCCACTTCACTCTCACATAGGTGACTTATGTTACTCGACTTAGATTTCATCTTTCATTATCAATTCGATTTTAAACAATTTCTTCACTTAGTATCTTGATTCATAAACACATTAAGAATGAGGGTAAAACATGTTACTTTTTGGCATTTATCATTTAAGCACATCAAACATGGATCAATAATCTAAAAATACTATATCAAAAATTAAGCACACATAATTGAGAACAATACCTAAATATTTATTGCGTAGAATAAAAATCAAATGACAAAATTCATCATAGAGTTCATCTCCCAAGTGTTTAGAAAATTAGTTCATACTTATAAATAAAAACATACAAAATAGAGTATAAGAAACAAATAAAGTGAAAAGAAAAGCAAGCAAAATTAACTTTTGAATAAGAAATTTAATATGTAGCATGTTACAACATCCTTGCTAAATACTTAATGAGAAGAAAGTGAAAAGAAAAGGAAGCAAAATTCTGAGTCAATATTTATGGCCTCGGCTGCTAGTTTCGTGGTAGGTTTAGCTTTTCTTTGTTGTCTTTGTCTGCTATTAATATTGAAATTTGGTAAACGAAAAGAAATTGTCATTATCACCATAAACAAGCAATATTATGAGTCAATTTTTATGGTCTTTGGCTTCAACTTTCCTTTTAATTTCCACAAAGGTAAAGTAAATCCCATCTTTTCTTTCCTTCTTATTAGCTTTTTCCTTTCTTCTCTGCCATCATTCTAAAATATAATATTTATAAATCATATCTATCTCAATTGGACGTAAAGAAATGAATCAAAATTAATTGTAGCATGAATGATTAAAGCAAATAGCAGTCTTATGATTTACATTAATGGAACATTTCATGTTGCCTCAGATTTTTATCCTTTTAGCCTCCTCCATGTTCCACCTTAAAATAAAATAAAAGAGAATGAACCAAAATTGGAAGTCAATTATTATGGTCTTTGGCGTCATATTTATGGTGGGTGTCAGCAGATCAGATCATAAAATTTACTAATATTGAAAATCGAATTATTATAAGAGGAGTCGATTACGTCTATTTATAAGTTGAAAAATTTTATTCTAATAAATAACATAGTAAAATTGAAATACCTTATTCTAATAAATATATCAAATAGAAAGAGTATATTTCGTCCCCATAAATCCTCTTATTTTATCACTTATATTTTATTTCTTTACCAAAAATTTAAGTCATACAACTCTAGCAATTAAAGCAAATAACAGTATTATGATTTACATTAATGATTAATGGAACATTAAGCAATATTTTGTGTGAATATTTATGGTATTTGGGTGCAACTTTCGTTTGAAGTTCCAAAAAGGTAAAGTAAATACTATCTTATCTTTTCTTATAATTAGATTTTTCCTTTGTTGTCTGCCATTATTGTTCTCTGCTATCATTCTAAATGTAATATTTAGAAATCATATGCATCTAAATTAGAGGTAGAGAAATGGTTCAAAATTAATTGTAGCATGAATTATTAAAGCAAATAGCAATCTCATGGTTTACATTAATGGAACATTTCATGTTGCCTCAGATTTCAATTCTTTTAGCCTCCTCCATGCTCCACCTTAAAGAAAAAAAAAACAAGAGAGAATGAACCAAATTTAAGAGTCAATTATTATATTCTTTGGTGCCATCAGATCAGATCATTATTCAAAAAAAAATTGTATAAACTCTTTCATCGTTTCCGTCAATAGATGAAAATTAGAAATTGCTTATCGCAAGGCAAGAGTAATATTAAATCAACCTATCCATTGAAGGCATCAAATTCATTAAAATTTTTTAGTAAGTTCAACTAAATTAATTTTGGGTTTAAATTATTTAATTTTGTTTTTGTTGATTCTCTATTTTCTAATTGGAAGCACCATTATATTTGCTCAAACCATTTTAATTTCGAATCATTTAAAATTTTTACATGTTTGTTGTATTGAATAAAATTAGATAGAATAAAATTTTAATTTCTTGAATGAGTTGGATTTTTTAAATGGAAAGCATTGATTGCAGAAGCGAAATTAATACTCTGAAACAACATTAATTAATTGATTGATTGGCTTTAAGCAGAAATTGTTGAAGGTGGTTTATGATACACTCTACCTTTGGCTCTCAATCCTCGAGCTCTTAACCTCATCCATTACTTTGTTTATGACGCAGTATGGGTATTTTTGAGGTGGTATGATACCCTCTACCTTTGGCTCTCAATTATTCCTCAATACTCTTAACCTCATCCATCACTTTGTTTTATAAATTTGGAGGTATAGTTTGCTGCTTTCCGAGCTCCATCATTGGTTTTATTGCCACGTTTTCTGCCATCTCCACCTCCTTTTTTATCCTCTCTTTTGCTGTATGCTCCGCTCTGTTATTCTGTTCAACTTCTTCGACAGAAATGGAGGGGGCGACACTTTTAACCTTATCTTAAACAAAAAAATACCTGAAATTGTATTAAAATGGAGAAATTAGATTTATAGAGTAAAATAATAAATAAACAAAACGATTAATGGTTGATATCTTTGCTTCTAGAGGGGTTGAAGAACATTTTTAAAGTTTGGATGGTCATCCCACTCCAACGATTCCCGCCATTCTGTGGTTGAGCCGATGGTAAGAGAAGGTGGAGCACATGCAAATGGCTGCCCATTCCCAAGAAGGGGAACAAATGGAGGAATTCTTTTCAGTTCATCACAACAATTAACACTAATAAACTGGAGAGAATCATAAATCATTGCTCCACTTTTACTGCAGATTCTCTTCAATTTTGGTAATTCCTGCAGGTCCAGCACTCTCAAATTGGGAAGATGGAATATGATTAATGCATCACTCCACTTTTTCTGCAACTTCTGATGCTGGTGCTACCAATATTTCTACTAGCTGACGACAAGCTTCCACTGATATTATTTCTAGGCTTTGGAGGTTTGGAAGCAACCAATGTGGAAGCAACGTCTTCATACTTGAGCATGCGAATATAGTAATTTCCTTGAGATGGGAAAAGGTGGCAGACGGAGCCAATGTTGATGTGGTTGTTGAACCAAATCCTTCATCTTTGATAACAATGGCACTCAAATTTGGCAGAGCTTCAAGTCGCGACACCTCGAGGCTCTGAAATGGATGAGTGGAAGAAGAGGTAAAAGAGGACAAGGAAACAACACACTGTATCCCTTTACTGTTCCAAATTGTTGATTTTTGGCCTGCAATGCAACAGCAGACTTGGATCATGGTGGCTCATATGCAGCTGATTTGAAGCTACAACAGAAGTGCAAATGAGAAGGATCAAATTCGCTTTGTATTTTGTTGTTTTTAATTTCATTTGAATTTAGTGATGTAATTTGGTCAAGATTATGTGCTGACTTACAGGTATAATGTCGGCTAATTTAGGATCACTTTTTTAATGTCTGTTTCCCTTACTTTGTACTGTTCAAAATCTGCTTATGTAAGAGTAGATTTGCTCCATACCCTATGGTGGCTATGTAACTTTTTGTATACTTTTAATGTTCAAGAATCAATGAAAGAAATCAGATCAGTTTTTTGATCATTTTTATTGTTGTCTTTGCTCTGCAATTTTTCTTTCTTTGTGGATTAAAAACTCAACACAAATCCTACAAGCCTTCAAGTCAATTGCAGTTTTGAAAGAACAATTATCATCATCGACTAAGCTTCTCAACTAGTGGCACTGAAAAATATTCAACTCTTGAGTTTCAATTGGGTGCATAAATAACTCACCTTCCCAATTGTGGACTCCTCCAATTGTCAATCTTTTATCTCTTCGATGACCACCCAAATTAGCTATGCCCACCTGCATATTGTAGTTGGATGAGATTTTTCTTACTTTGTTGCATTGAGGAGTCCTTTAAAGCATTCCAACTTCTTCCATAGTTCCATCTCCTCTTCCTTTAAACTTATATTTTCATTATTCACATTGAAAATCAAGTGCTGAAGGTGAACAAGTTTTGGCAAAAGTCCAACGGGTATATCTTTCAAAGTGCGCACTTCAAGATCAATGTATCTTAGCTTTATCATCATATCAATGCCGTCAGGAACTTCCACAATTTTAGTCCCCAAAAGATCCAACTTCTTCAATTGTTGTAGCATCGAAAGACATGGCAGGTCTCTTAATTCAAAATAGCAATGAAGCAATAATGTTGTGAGGTTCTTTAGTTCAGAGATGGAATTTGGTAAACTCTCGATGGTTGTAAAGGACAAGTTGAGAACATTAAGACAAGACATGTTTGTGTTAATAAGGGCGCTCAACTTTGGCAGAGCACGAAGAACCAACACCTAAAGGCCCTGAAGTAGATGGGTGGAAGGAGAGGCAAAACAGGACAAGGAAACAACACACTCTATCCGTTCACATCTCTCAAGCCTACAAACCCTCAAGTCAATCGCATTTTTCGAAAGAAGATTTATCATCAAACATGGATTAATAGCTTAAAAATATTAAACCAAAAATTAAGCACGCATAGTTGAGAATAAAATCGAAGTATTTAGTGCGTAAAACAAAAATCAAAATACGGACTTCATTATAGGTTTCATCTCCCTTAGGTATTTAAAAAACTAGTCCATAATCGCAAATAAAAACATTTAAAAGACAGTATAACCACAAAAAAATAAAGAAACTCATAATAAATTTCAAAGAAATTAAAAGGAGATATTCAATATCAATGGAAATCTACTTCAGAAACGACTTTAATAGTGTTTTTCGAGTTATTTTCTTCAATATCCTCTAATGGCTCACTCTCCCCTTCTTATATCTAGTTATATAAGTCCTAGAATGCCCGAAAAATCTAAAAAGTGAATTTTTTTTCCACATTTTTGAAGTGCAATTTGTGATTTCCACACGGTCTAGCACATGCTAAGAGATTCGGAAATGAAGTTACAAATATTTCTCTCAGTTCTTCAAGAGAGGTTGAAGTGAAGAATATTTTTAAAGTTTGGATGGTCATCCCACTCCAACGATTCCCACCATTCTGTCTTTGACTCGATGATAAGAGAAGGTGGAGCATATGCAAATGGCTGCCCATTGCCAACAAGGGGAACAAATGGAGGAATTCTCTTCAGTTCATCACACTCTCCAACAACTTCGATAAACAGGAGAGAATCACAAACCATCACTCCACTTTTGCTGCAAATGCTCTTCAAATTCGGTAATCGCCATAGTCTCAGTACTATCAATTTGGGAAGATGGAATTTGATTAATGCATCACTCCCTTTTTCTTCAACTTCTGATGTTGCTGCTCCCAATATTTCTACTAGCTGACTACAACTGTCCACCCGTATTTCTTCCAGGTTTTGGAGGTTTGGAAGCAACCAGTGTGGAAGCAACGTCTTCATACTTGAGCATGCGACTATCGAAATTTGCTTAAGATGGGAAAAGGTGGCGGACGGGGCCAATGTTGATGTTGTTGCTGAACCATTTCCTTCGTCTTTGATAATAAGGGCATTCAACTTTGGCAGATCAAAAAGAAACAACACCTCGAGGCTCTGAAATGGATGAGCGGAAGAAGAGGCAAAAGAGGACAAGGAAACAACACACTCTATCCCTTCACACCTCATAATATTCAACACCCTCAAGTCAATCGCATTTTTGAAGGAAGAATTATCATCGACTAAGCTTCTCAAATAGTTGCACCAATAAATACTCAACTCTTGAATTTCAATTGGGAGCATAATTAACTCACCTTCCCAATTGTGGACTCCACTAATTGATACTACTTTATCTCTTCTATCAAGCATAAACGGGAAGGTAGGCCCACATGTAAATGATACTTGATGAGATTTTTCTTACTTTGTTGCATTGAGGAGATGAACTTATTGAATTCACTGATGTCTTCGAATCGTCCGGTAAAGCACTCCAACTTCTTCAATGGTTCCATCTCCTCTGCTTTTAGACTTATTTTTTTATTGTCCACATCAAAACTCAAGTACTGAAGGTGAACGAGTTTTGGTAAAAGTCCACCAGGTATCTCTTTCAGAGTGAGCACTCCAAGACCAAGATATCTTAGCTTTATCAGCATATCCATGCCTTCGGGGACTTCCTCAATTTGAGTCTCATAAAGATCCAATTTCTTCAATTCTTGAAGCGTCGAAAGACATGGCAGATCTCTTAATCTTTCACAGCCACGAAGCAACAATGTTGTGAGGTTCTTTAGTTCAGAGATGGAATTTGGTAAACTCTCGATATCCGTATGGGACAAATTGAGAACACTAAGACAAGGAATGTTTGTGAAGAAAGAATTTGGGATCTTCTTTATAGGGTTCCCCTGCAATAACAAGGTTGTGAGCTGTTGACATCTTGTGGGGAGCACATCTAAGGAAATTTCTGCTATGGAGTTACGCATAAGCGACACTTTCTCAATATCCGGACTCCATCGCTCCTTTTCTGGTAACTCTTCTAATTGTAAGCCTGCTTGTACCATATATCGAGGATTCATACTTGTGATCGACAATGCCATGTCTCTCACTGCATCATGCATCTTCGCGTAACCACTCGAGACATTTTCCAGCAAGCAATTATCTTCTAACTTCTTCAAAATAACATGGCCCTTGTCTTTCATTTCTTGTCTTGTACCCCTATCATCTATGAGTCCCTCTTCAATCCAGCACTCAATTAGTTCATCCTTCTCAATTTCAAAATCCTCAGGGTATACTGTACAATACAAAAAACAATATTTCACTTGCTTGTCCTTTAAGTGATCGAAGCTAAATTTCAAACTCTCGATCACTTTAGCTTCCACTTCCTCCACTTTCCCTATTCTCTCTTTCAATTCCCCGAGTGCGTTTTTCCAAATAACAGGGTTATCTTCTCCTCTCAATGTACCAGCTATGACGACAATTGTAAGAGGCAGACCCGCACATTCCTTGACAACAAGCTTCAAAGTTGGCATTAAAGTTTGATTTTGCACCATGTTAGGTCCAACTTCACTCAAGAATAGTATCAATGCCTCTTCGTCTGAAAGGGGCTTCACTTTTATCACCTTACAACCCATATACTTACAGACATGCTCCGAGCGGGTTGTCAACACCAACTTGCACCCATTGCTGCTACATGGCTTAGGGATCCCAATTTCTTCCAACGAGACTTCACTCCACACATCATCTAGGATTAGAACATATTTTCCTGCACTCTTCAGCATTTCTGACAAGATTGCTGCTCGTCTGACCTTGTTTGCTTCTTTGGGCATATTTCCATTCAATGCACTTGCAATATCATCTTGTACCTTTATTACATTGAACTCCTTTGATATGGTAACCCAGATTACCCTTTCGAACCTTTGTTCTTTCAAAAGATCATTGTGTATGTGCTTCATGATAGTGGTTTTTCCCACACCGCCCATCCCCCAAACCCCAATCTTGCTCACCTCCTCCTGCATCAAACATGCCCAAATCTCTTTTCTGACGGCTTCCTCTCCAACTAGTTCTGATGTTGGAAAGTGGCAACCCTGCACTTGGACCATCCATGGCAAGACCTTCAGAGGCATTAGGAGCTTTATCAAGAAATTCCTTCATTTCTCGAGTCTTTTCAATAACCAGCTTCCCGTTGCAAGCACGACAGAGATATCTCCCATTACTGACTTTGTTTTCGACAACTTGTGCTTCCGTAATCATCACTTTCGCATCTTCCAACCAATTTTCAACTCCCTGCTTTGGTATCTTCCCCAGAGGACGAAGAAGCTCTGCTCTCAATTGCAGCTTTATATCTTCCATTTTGCAATTCAATTCATCTCTGACCCTCTTGAAGTTTCTCACATAATCATTCAGCTTTCGGTGATATTGCAAATATTTACAAACAGGAGTTCCGAGACAATTTGCAATGCCAAGAACAGGCTCTACGTACTCCATTGTTATGTCCCTGCAACGCAATCATTACAGAATTAATCATTACATGTGGACATTTGTAACATGTGAATAAATCTATTTTAAGTTTTTTTTTCATATAAATAAGTCTATTTAAGTTAAAATAAATATTCAATTTTTTGATAAGTTATACTAATGAATTTGATTCAAGTTGTTTTCAAAATTATTTTTTTTTGTCACTGAACTGTTAAGTGGTACTTTTTAAACTGATATAATAAAAATTTTAGTCCTTAATTTTTATGCTTTCAATCAATTTGATCTGATCTTGATAATATGTAACAGTAGCAGATAATGAAAATCTTTAAATGTATTGGATTTTTGATAAATTATTGATATGGCAGTGTAAGCATGAATGCAAGTTTCAAGCAATGGCGTTTATTAGATGGAGCTATGGATGGGTGGCAGAGGGAGACATGTTGAAATTCTGATCACCAGACTTAACCTCTCAATCTATATAGAATGCTAGATTCAAGTGTGCAACAGTTCATTGCAGAATATTAATTAAGAGCTAAAATGTTCAACATTATATTGCTGCTGGCTACCTCCTTTTGTATTAATTTCTATCTAAAGTAGATTATGTCTGCTGATCATCCTATCCTGTCTTAAAATCTAAAACTGTTGATAATGAGTAGGGGAAATCATTGCTTCAGATCTTAATACCTGACTTAGTGGCTGAAAAGTGTTCGAGAGATTAGAACTGAAAAGTTGACTTCTTCCTTGACCATCTCACAAAGCTATAACAATAGCAGAAAACCAAAAACAATCATTGCATAGTCATGAATTAAGCAAGGAAAAGCATGTCATGAATTAAACAAATGAAAGAAAATCACATTGACTGGATTGATGAAAATTAGTGACAGAGCTTGGAGATCAAAAGAAATTAAAAACAGTGAAGAAAAAACAGCCAGAAGAAGAAGAAAGTGAAGATAAACTTCTGTGGTAGGTCTGCCACTATAATTGGTATTTGATACTGAATTTTCTCAACAGTTGTATCCATCCAAGGGTTTTTTTTTTAATACAAATAAATCTATTCAAGTTCAAATAAATTTTTTGGGTGAAATAGAATCCAAATTCTGATTTATTGATTGGGTGTTTATTTATTTTTAGGAATAGCTGAAGTTTGAATGATCAGTGTCCCTAAAAAGTTGTACTATTAGTGACGAAACTTTTTTTTTTTATTACACTATTAAGTGACATTTTTTTAATTGATTTAATAATAATTTTAGCTTTTAATTTTTATACTTTTAGTCAATTTAATCTTGTTAATATATAAAATGGTAAAAAATTGAAATTATTTTTAAAATTTTAAAATATTATAAAATTAAAAATTAAATAAAAGGAGATAAAATTTTTAAAAATAAATAAAAGTGGTCAATTTCATAAGCCTATGTAATATCACTTTTAAATCTTCTTCAAGACCATGTAACTCAATTTAATAGTATTACTAATTTGATTTTGAGAAATACTTACGAAGTATTAATGATCTAATTTTTTTTTATGTTTTTAATCTTTTACTGGATTTTATTAAATGATTATTTTCTTAATTTCCATGTAATTTAATTATTTAACAACATATTCAAGATTTTATTTTCTAGAATTTTTATATGCATTTTTCTATCTTGTAAATAATTTTGAGTTTTTTAGAATTATATAAAATCAAAGTTAAATTGACAAAAATATTTAAAAGCAGAGGACTAAAATTACTATTACTATTATACCAACTAAAACAAATGTTATTTAACAGTGGGTAACAAAAAAATTTCGAAAACATTAGTGACTAAATTGTCATTTTTTTAGTTAAGTGATAAAAAATAAAACTTACTCATAATTGAATGACTAATGGCGTAGTTTACGCTAAATTCTTTCAAAAATTTCAGTTTAATTTTTTTTTTATGTATTAAGTCTTTTATTGAGTTGGTGTCATCCATTAATCAAGATCCCAACTCAGTAAGAAAATTACCAAAAAACTATTTTATTTGTAAAGTAAGATATATATAATTATTAGGGTGTTTTCATCTTTTTCATATTTCTATAAATCAATAAAAATGCATCCATAATAAAATTTTCATTTACAACTAAAGCAATTTTTAGTGTTATAGGTGAAGAGCAAGTTGTTTCACACTGCCTTGGATTCACAATATTCATTTACAAGTAAAGCAATTTTGAGGCAATTGTGGCATGAATTATTAAAGAAAAAAGTGACTCATGGTTTAGTTCTTTTGGCTAAACATTTTGATAGCTCTTATAGGTCACATTGCCTTGGATTTCATCATTTTTAGCGTCCTCTAGACTCCACCATGAAGACTTTGTTGATCTAAGACAACGAGTGCAAAGAAAAAAAAATTAATTCCCATTTATTTAATGTTCACAAATAGTGATTATTTTTGAAATTTTAGTTGATTTCCTATTTATTTATTATTAAAAAATTCATTCGTTATAATGCAGCGGAAAAGTGATAAATGAGTGAGTTTTAATTTAAAAACCAAATTTTATGTATTTTTAATTAATTCTAAATTTCAATAAGCTAATCAACTTAAATGTCACGCATGTCAATAATTAGTCCCAAATTTAAGTCTCATGCCATAGTTTATGTAAAAACAATAGAGTTCCCAAACAACAGAATTTATAAATAAGATGTTTAAAATACTTTCCTTTTATTCCCACCTTCTCCCTCCTTTTCCACCATCTTTTTTTATCCACTTTCCTCCTCTTTTCTACTTCTTCCGCAACCATGGAGGCGGCCGTCTTAACAAAAAATCAATATATTGAATTGTATTAAAATGGAGAAATTAGATTAATAAAATAATAAAAAGATATATTCCGAATTGTAATCCAATTTCAACAAGCACTAGGGGTCCCACGAGAGAAGTGGATATTCCGAATTGTAAGCACTATAGAAAGAAACACATAAACGAATGCTGGTGCATGTTTGCAAAGCGGGTATTTCAAACTTTTTGTGAACAAACTCATCAATTGCTTCATCATCTTTCATTGCACCTTCTTTTATGAATTTCGCAATATCATTGGCCCCATCCAAGGTGTCATCTATTTCAAGCTTTCTTTTGCAGTATCCTCTGCCTTGTTGTAACGGTGGCCTCTCTTCTCCTGTTTGCAACGGCTGTTGATGTTTGGTTTCGTGAATGCCTTTTCCTGCACTTGCATTACTTCCCTGTAAGAAAACGAGTGACAAGCTAACTCATCTTTAAACATGTAATAATTCATAAATACAACATGTGTATATATGCCGTAGATGGGATTGTCAATTTTTCTTGGTTTCGTCTATTTCTTTCGGTTAAAAAAGTTAGATTTAATGGCAAATAACATAAGGTTAGCTTGAAGGCTCAAACAATCTGATAAAAGTGAAGACATAGATCATGCCTTGTGGATTTGGAACTACCAAAATAACAAATTCAAAACATCGTGACTAAGGATATACAATAAAGTTCATCATTCATTTCTAACCTATTATAAATTTATGCACATCCCATGGTACAGACAACAAAGGAAACTCGGGTTTTTTACTTTTATTTTCCAACTTACCCATCACACATGAAAAAGAAGGAAGATGTCTTTTGATTTATTTTATAAAGGGCTTTCGGTTTTCTAATTTTCTTATTTAGTCCTCATAATTTAAAATATTATCTAATTTTATAAATATATATATATATATATATGTTAATATTACATTAATTCCCATTGCATTACATTAATTCTGGAAACTACTAGCAAGTATTGCATTATATTGCATAATTCGAGTTGCACCCTTCATCAGTACAACTTGTGAGTTCTTAATTCTAATACGTGTATATGTCAATTTTTCTTGGTTTCATCTTAATTTTTCGGTTATTTGTTCACTATGCTTTATACCAGTTTAATTTTACATTATAATTTATTCAACATATATTTGTACTCACGAGGCAAATATAAAGGCTAGACAGGGGCCTACCCCCTAAAAAGTGGAAAATTACCGTTCTTACTCTTTATAGATGATCAAATTATAAATTAATATGGGGAAAAATTATAAATTAATTGCATGCAACAATTATATATAGCAAAAATAATAAAATGAAATAAAAGATCACAATAGCATTTTATTCGACATCATATCAAAATAAGTCTATAATTTAATTGTTTTATATATATAAAATAAAGTATTTTAAAAATAAATATTTAGAAGTTTATTTAGAGAGGAAACAAATTTTAGGAGAGGGGAAATGTGATAACAAGCTAAGAGATGTGGAAATGAAGTTATAAATTAGTATTAAAATGGAGAATGGATTGATACTACCTTTGCCTCTCAATGCTCTTAACCTCTTCCTTCCTTCCATCTTTCCTTTTATTCCCACTTTCTCCCTCCTTTTCCACCATCTTTTTTACTTCTTCCACAACCATGGAGGCAGCCATACTTTTATCAGTGTCTTCAACAAAAAAACAATACATTAAATTGTATTAAAATGGAGAAATTCGATTAATAAAATAAAAAAAGATATAAATGGTTGATACCTTGAATTCTTCAATAGGGTTTGAAGTGAAGAACATTTTTAAAGTTTGGATGGTCATCCCACTCCAACGATTCCGACCATTTTTTCATTGACATGATGGTAAGAGAAGGTGGAGCATATGCATATGGCTGCCCATTGCCAACAAGGGGAACAAATGGAGGAATTCTCTTCAGTTCATCACACTCTCCAAGAACATGGATAAGCCGGAGAGAATCACAAACCATCACTCCACTTTTGCTGCAGATGCTCTTCAAATTCCGTAATCCCCATAGACTCAGTACTCTCAATTTGGGAAGATGGAATTTGATTAATGCATCACTCCCTTTTTCTTCAACTTCTGATGTTGCTGCTCCCAATATTTCTACTAGCTGACTACAACTTTCCACCCGTATTTCTTCCAGGTTTTGGAGGTTTGGAAGCAACCAATGTGGAAGCAACGTCTTCATACTTGAGCATCCCTCTACAGTAATTTTCTTAAGATGGGAAAAGGTGGCAGACGGAGCCAATGTTGATGTTGTTGGTGAACCATTTCCTTCGTCTTTCATAATAAGGGCATTCAACTTTGGCAGACCTCTAAGATACAGCACCTCGAGGCTCTGAAATGGATGAGCGAAAGAAGAGGCAAAAGAGGACAAGGAAACAACACACTCTATCCCTCCACACCAGTCAATCCTACAAACCCTCAAGTCAATCGCATTTTTGAAGGAAGAATTATCATCGACTAAGCTTCTCAAATAGTGGCACTCAATAATATTCAACTCTTGAATTTCAATTGGGTGCATAATTAACTCACCTTCCCAATTGTGGACTCCAGTAATTGATACTACTTTATCTGTAATATAAAGTCCCGCACGAGATGAGCCCACCTGTAATTTGTACTTGATGAGATCTTTCTTACTTTGTTGCATTGAGGAGATGAACTTATTGAATTCACTGATGTCTTCGAAATGTCCGGTTAACCACTCCAACTTCTTCAATGGTTCCATCTCCTCTGCTTTTAGACTTATTTTTTTATTGTGCACATCAAAACTCAAGTACTGAAGGTGAACGAGTTTTGGTAAAAGTCCAGCGGGTATCTCTTTCAGACTGCACACTTGAAGATCAATGTATCTTAGCTTTATCAGCCTATCCATGCCTTCAGGGACTTCCTTAATTTTAGTCAGATAAAGATCCAACTTCTTCAATTCTTGAAGCATCGAAAGACATGGCAGATCTCTTAATCTTTCACAGCCACGAAGCAACAATGTTGTGAGGTTCTTTAGTTCAGAGATGGAATTTGGTAAACTCTCAATCTTTGTAAAGGACAAATTGAGAACACTAAGACAAGGCATGTTTGTGAAGAAAGAATTTGAGATCTTCTTTAGTGGGTTCCGCTGCAATAACAAGGTTGTGAGCTGTTGACATCTTGTGGGCAGCACATCTATGGAAATTTCTGATATGGAGTTTCGCATAAGCGACACTTTCTCAATATCCGAACTCCATTGCTCCTTTTCTGGTAACTCTTCTAATTGCAAACCTGCTTGTATCGTATATCGAGGATTCTTTCTTGTGATCGACAATGCCATGTCTCTCACTGCATCATGCATCTTTAAGCAAGGTTTACCAAATATAGTGGTAATATTTTCCAACAAGCAGTTATTTTCTAACTTCTTCAAAATAATATGGCCCTTGTCTTTCATTTTTTGTCTTGTACCCATATCATCTATGAGTCCCTCTTCAATCCAGCACTCAATTAGTTCATCCTTCTTAATTTCAAAATCCTCAGGGTATACTGTACAATACAAAAAACAATATTTCACTTTCTTGTCCTTTAAGTGATCGAAGCTAAATTTCAAACTCTCGATCACTTTAGCTTCCACTTCTTCCACTTTCCCTATTCTCTCTTTCAATTCCCCGAGTGCGTTTTCCCAAATAAGAGCGTCATCTTCTCCTCTCAATGTACCAGCTATGACGACAATTGTAAGAGGCAGACCCGCACATTCCTTGACAACAAGCTTCAAAGTTGGCATTAAAGTTTGATTTTGCACCATGAAAGGTCCAACTTCGCTCAAGAATAGTATCAATGCCTCTTCTTCTGAAAGGGGCTTCACTTTTATCACCTTACAGCCCATAAACTTACAGACTTGCTCTACACGGGTTGTCAACACCAACTTGCACCCATTGCTGCTACATGGCTTAGGGATCCCAATTTCTTCCAACGAGACTTCACTCCACACATCATCTAGGATTAGAACATGTTTTCCTGCACTCTTCAGCATTTCTTACAAGATTGCTGCTCGTCTGACCGTGTTTGCTTCTTTGGGCATATTTCCATTCAATGCACTTGCAATATCATCTTGTACCTTTATTACATTGAACTCCTTTGATATGGTAACCCAGATTACCCTTTCGAACCTTTGTTCTTTCAAAAGACCATTGTGGATGTGCTTCATGATAGTGGTTTTTCCCACACCGCCCATCCCCCAAACCCCAATCTTGCTCACCTCCTCCTGCATCAAATATGCCCAAATCTCTTTTCTGACGGTTTCCTCTCCAACTAGTTCTGATGTTGGCAGTGGCAACCCAGCACTTGGACCATCCATGGCAAGACCTTCAGAGGCATTAGGAGCTTTATCAAGAACTTCCTTCATTTCTCGAGTCTTTCCATCAACCAGCTTCCCGTTGCAAGCACGACAGAGATATCTCCCATTACTGACTTTGTTTTCGACAACTTGTGCTTCCGTAATCATCACTTTCGCATCTTCCAACCAATTTTCAACTCCCTGCTTTGGTATCTTCCCCAGAGGACGAAGAAGCTCTGCTCTCAATTGCAGCTTTATATCTTCCATTTTGCAATTCAATTCATCTCTGACCCTCTTGAAGTTTCTCACATAATCATTCAGCTTTCGGTGATATTGCAAATATTTACAAACAGGAGTTCCGAGACAATTTGCAATGCCAAGAACAGGCTCTACGTACTCCATTGCTATGTCCCTGCAACGCAATCATTACAGAATTAAGCTCTCAATGTAGATAAAATGCTAGATTCAAGTGTGCAAGAGTTCATTACAGAATATTAAGAGCTAAAATGTTGTAACATTTTTGAGATTTCGACACTACATTACTTCTGTATAGCTCTTTTTGTATTAATTTCAAACTATAGTAGATTATGTCTTAAAATCTAAAACAGTTGATGATCAGCGGGGGAGATCATTGCTTCAGATTTTATTACCTGACTTAGTGGCTGAAAGGTGTTGAGAGATTAGAACTGAAAATGAAGCTGTGAAGTTCACTTCTTCCTTGACTATCTTACAAAGCTAGCTGCAATAACAGTAGCAGATAATCAAAAGCAAAGAGAAGGATGTCATGAATTAAGAAAATGAAAGAAAATCACCTTGACTGGATGCTTGAAATTTTGTGATAGACCTTGTAGAGCAAAACAAATTAAAAACAGTGAAGAAGAAAGAAGGTTGTGGGTACAATAGCCAAAAATAAGAAGAATAAGAAAGTGAAGAAAAAAGCATCCAAATCATGAAGCCTGTGGTAGGTTCCATTACTTTTTCTTTTAGCTTTTTTCTTTACTGTCCATTATAGTTGGCATTATAATTAT
>CM076902.1:46131687-46190687 GCA_039519145.1 Kokia cookei
CACCTATTACTGCTACTCCTCAGGTGCAATCTATTACTGTTTTTCAACCTTCTCGACCTGGGAGAGTTGGTTTCAATAGGGGGCGTACACGTGGCAAATTTACACAAGCAACTCGTCCACAATGTCAGATTTGTGATCGAGTGGGGCATGTGGCTCGTAGGTGCTTCTATAGATAAGATGGTGATGAGGGATTTGAGGGTAGTCAGCAATTTTAGAGGGTTTACAGTGATTTGAATGATAGACAAGCTATTCAAAGAGGGTATGTACATTAGTAACAAGGTAATGTTGCACAAGCTCAACTTCTTACAATGGTAGCCACTCCTCGTACTGTTATAGATCAAGCTTGGTATCCTGATAGTGGAGCTTCTGCACATATGACTAATGATGCCAATAAGAGCATGCATGCTCAGTCTTATGATGGTTCAGGTAAAGTTGTTAATGGAGATGGTAGGTCTCTTGCTATCACACATGTTAGTTCATCTGTTTTGGGTCCTTTAATTACTCAAGATGTTTTACATGTTCCTCATATACAGAAAAATCTATTATCTGTTTCTAAATTTACTAGAGATAATGGAGTGCACTTTGAGTTTCACCCCACGTGTTATTATATGAAGGATCAACACAATCACAATATACTACTGCAAGGGATTGAATCTGGTGGTTTGTATCAGCTGAAACTAGTATCTTGCTCTTTAGGGATGCTGGCATATGTTGCTGATAATGGAGCAAGTATGACTTTTTTTGGACTCTGGCATAGGAGACTTAGGCATCCTTCTACAGAGGTTTTAACTTAGTGCTTGAAAGCATGTAATTTGCCTGTACCTAGGGAGAAAATTCAATCTCTTTGTAATGCATGTGAGTTAGGCAAAGCTCACAAACTCGCTTTTGTTTCTAGTTCCACTTTGTATAATGAACCATTTGAGTTGGTTGTGGCAGACTTGTGGGGTCCTACTCCTTGTTTTTCAAATGGCAAGCAATATTATATTTCCTTTGTTGATGCCTATACAAGACATGTGTGGATTTATTTTTTGTCTAAGAAGTTTGAAGCTTTGAGTGCTTTTCTTATGTTCAAGAGACGAATAGAGCTGCAGTTGAGTTATAGAATTAAGCAATTTCAATCTGATGGAGGAGGAGAGTTTAAAAGTTTTAGCTCACGTTTACAGGGGTTTGGTATTCAACATAAGATATCATGCCCTCATACATCAGAACAAAATGGTCTGATAGAAAGAAGACATCGACAGATTGTAGAGACTGGTTTAGTTTTACTGGCTCAAGCTTCATTACCATTATCTTTTTGGTGTGATGCATTTGCCACAACTATGTACATATTAAACTACTTGCCTACAAAAGCCCTTAGAGGTGTTGCACTTGTTTTGAAGTTGTTTGGTGAGAAACCAGATTTGCTGATCCTTAGAGTATTTGGCTGTAGGTGTTATCCATTATTGCGGCCTTATAACAGACACAAACTTCAATTTTGGTCAACCTCTTGTGTGTTTTAGGGATATACAGAGAACTACAAGGGTTACAAGTGAAGAGATCAGAATGGGAGAATTTACATTTCCAAGCATGTAAGATTTGATGAGTGTGTTTATCCATTTCTGAAGAAGTCTGAATCTGTGACTGGTACAACTGACAGCTGTTCACAATGGTCATTGTCTACTTTACCTGTATTTGTTCAAACACCAGATGTTGCTATGGAAAATTCTCACTCCTCAACCGAAGTTTGTGGTACAGGTGCTGCTTTTTCAGATACTGATACAAATGTAAATAATTCTTCTCCTATTGTCATAGCAGGTATTAGAGCTACTGATGTTGTTACAGCAGGTGTTACTGATGTTGCTATAACAAGTGTTAGTGCTAATGCTGAAGAGGAGGTGGAAACTGATCTAGATACAGTTGTTACTGATCTAAGTGCTGAAATGCATAATGAGAATGATGTTGGTACAGAAACTAATGTTGATATTAGTATTATTGGTCAGACTAATGTATCTGCAGGAAGTGCACTAAACTCTCATCCCATGATTACAAGGAGCAAAGTGGGAATTTTTAAGCCTAAGATTTACATAGCTGAGCTGAGCACAGTTAAACCAAAGAATGTATATGAGGTTATGTTTGTTCTTGCTTGGAAGAAAGTTGTTGATGAAGAATTAGGAGCCTTGATCAATAATGAGACTTGGGAGCTGGTTCCAACACCTGAACATAGAAATTTGGTGGGGTACAAATGGTTGTTTAAGATCAAACGTCATTTTGATGGAAGTGTGGCACGAAATAAAGCTCAGTTGGTTGCTCAGGGATACTCACAGACTATTGGTTATGATTTTCACGAAACCTTCAGTCCTATGGAGAAGGCTAATACAGTCAGGATGATACTTGCTGTAGCAGTATCTCAGCAATGGAAAGTCAGGCAAATAGATGTGAATAATGCCTTTTTAAATGGTCAGCTGCATGAAGAGGTTTATATGAGACAACCTCCTGGTTTTGAGGTGTATGATTCGAAGGGTGATTTGTTGGTATGCAGGTTGAAGAAATCTTTGTGTAAACAAGCCCTACGAGCTTGGTTTGATACATTAAGAAACTTTCTCACAGGTGTCTTAGGATTTCAGAGCTGTCAGACAGATTCTTCATTGTTCTTCAAGAAGTCTGTAGCAGGCTGTGTGTTCTTACTTGTTTATGTCGATGATATATTGGTTACAAGGGCATAGGAGACTGAGGTGACTGATGTAATTCAGACTCTAAATAAGCAATTTTCTCTCAAGGATCTTGGTGAGCTTAATTACTTTCTTGGTCTTGAAGTCACTAGAAAAGCTAATGGTATGCATGTGTCACAACAAAAGTATGGCAGAGAACTACTTGATCGAGCAAGCATGAGTGATGCTAAGCCAGTGCCTACTCCAATGGTGAGTTCACCTACTTTGTCCTCTCTCATTGGTACAAAGATGGCTGATTGTACTTTATATAGAAAGAATGTTGGAGGGTTGCAGTATTTGTGTTTGACACGTCCTGACATCTCTTTTGCTGTGAACAAAGTGAGTCAGTATATGCATGCTCCTCATGAAGAGCATTGGAGTGTTATGAAGAGAATACTTCGATATGTCAATGGGACTATTGACTTTGGCTTGAAGTTTGAGTCATCTGCTGTCTCCTTAACAGGTTTTTCAGATGCAGATTGGGCAAGTTCATTGAAAGACAAAAAGTCAACGTCAAGGTACTGTGTATACCCAGGGTCAAATTTGGTTGGTTGGTCTTCAAAGAAGCAAAGTGTTGTGTCCAAGTCCACAACAGAAGAAGAGTACAGGAGTTTAGCCAATGCTACGTCTGAGTTGATCTGGTTTCAGTCATTACTTACTTAAATTAGAGTAAATTGTGCTGGTGTGCCTGTGGTTTGGTGTGACAACATGAGTACAGTGTCACTTGCAGCTAATCTTGTGTTACATGCTCGAGCTAAGCATATTGAGATTGATCTACACTTTGTGCGTGACAGAGTTTTGAGAGGACAGTTGCAAGTTAATTTTGTTTCAGAAAGTGATCAAATTGCATATATTTTAACCAAGCCTCTTACAGTTGGCAGCTTTGAACGTTTTCGAACTCAGCTTAAAGTTATGGCTTTAGTAGATTTTTCAGAAGAAAAAAGCAGAGGGAATATTAGAGTTAATGTAGTTAATGCTTAACTGATGCAGTTGTATAGTTGTTATTAACAGTTAAGTTGTTAGCAGTTATGGTTGGTTAACAGCAGTTACTCTCTCTCACTTGTATAAATACATGGCTTATTGTATAAGTCTAACAGGTTAATGAATTGAGTTTTACTCTTCATATGAGATTCTAATACTCTTTATATTCGAAAAAGATTTTAAAGAAAAAAAATCATAAAGAATTCTATACTAACTCTTAAGAATTCTAAAAAAGTCTTCTTTTTATCTTAATTTATACAAAAAAATTTATTTAATATTGAATCTCGATGACCCTTAAAACTTATTCAACCATCTAATATTAAGTCTCCTAAACTTTTGGGTCAAAAGTCAACCTTTTTCTATAATACGAAGTTTAACCTTGTTTTTCATGATTACGTATTTTTTTTAATATACTGGTGTGATTACATTATAGGATTTGTTCATACTTTCTTAACCCTTTGACAACACACACAGGTACTCGAACCCAGATCTCTTAGGATGAACATCATCTTCTTTTCCACTGGAACCACTCGTTGGGTTCCATGATTACGTAATTTGAGATAATTGGATTGTTTCCATTACAATTTAGATTAAGTTAGTTGATCTTGAGGAATTGGTAATTTGGGCTATGAACTATTTTATAATAATAGATAAATTTGGTGTTTAAACATCTAATGATTAAATTCATGATTTTCGAAATGAGGGGTTTGAGAGACAAATTTTCCAAAGACATAATAGCTAAAAACCCAATAAGAAGAGAATTTCTCAAATTTGTCTTCATCTTATGTCGAATATGAATAAATTTGAAGATTATGCCTCTTTGTTCATGGAACAGATTTGTGTTAATAATCATTCATTAATCAGACAAAGTCCATAGACATGACCATTCCATCATGGTATACAATGAGACGCAGACATAAGACAGACAGACACATGAAAACGCATTCAATGTCTCAAACTAAAACACACCACCAATTATTCAACTTAATTTAATGATCTTTAGGTCATAATCTTGCTATGGACTAAAACATCATGGTTCTATATGTCTGCTTAATGATTGCCACATGTGCAGTTTGTGCAGCTGCAGCTAGCTCCACACTTGCACTTGCCATCGTTCTCTGCCATAGCCTCGACCACTACAGTGCTGATGCAGCTGCGCAAAAATAACACAACAGATTATGTTTAGCATATGTAAAAGCAACAAAAGTACTGATGCATGCATGTAGCGAATCATGCATTAGACTTAGAAAATTTATACCTTTTCTCAGTCTCAATGACCAAGGCGTTTCCTTTCTTCCTGTAACCATAGAAAAAAAGAGTTTAGCTGCAATGAATATTGATTTCAAACTGGAAACATGGGTTCATAAATGCTTTTGAAAAAGCTTTGGTCAACCAGCTTAATAGTGACATATATGATGTAAAATGCAGCTAGAAATCATGCAGAACAAAAACAACAACATGATCTCAAAATCACACACAAGACTGGGAACTGCTGGAAAGCTCCATCATGGATGGATGATTATGGATTACTTACACGCACTGGCTCTTGTCAGAGCAGTCGCAGTTGCCGCACTTGTCAGACATGGTGAATTTGAGAGAGTTGAGAAGTAAAAGGTTTTTTTGAGTTTGTAAAGTAGTTAGCTAGCTTGCAATGTATCTCCAAAGCTATGCAGTTGATGTATTTATAGATGAGGAATTACATTGAAATGGTGCAAAGGGAAGGCATCTGTGGGGACCCAAGCAGGCCTCTGCTACAAGAGTTCAAAGGAAAGGAATCTTGATAATGGAGGTAGGGGAATAGTTGGCTTGCTATCCTCCTCTCATGTACTTGTCATTTGGAATTTCTACTTTTTAAGATTGTGTTTGAGAATTCAGATTCCAAAATAGGATAAATTGTATAATAAAAGCATATTTTAATGTAATATTAATGACTGTATTTTTTTTTAACATAATCTCTAGAATTATTTATAGTTATTTCTCAATCAATAAATAGGAATCGCACTCGAATCCGCTTCTTCCTACATTGGCAACAATCGATTTAAACATAAAAACAACCGATTCAAACATTTAATTCAAAAGAAGAAGAAATAATATTCCACTATAACAAACGATTTAAACATATATAACAATCAATTCAAAAGAAACAGTATTCCAACATAACAATCGATTTAAACATATAAACAATTGATTCAAAAGAAATAGTACTTATAAACTATCATTTGACATAATTTTAAACAAAATGATCAATGTTTTCTTCCTCCCTTCACTTTGGCCGAAAGCTACTATAACATTATTTAATTATTTTTATTTTGTTTTTACACTTCTAACACGTTAGAAAATGTCTCCTAATCATTTTCCATCAAAAAACATACACATTTCACTTAATTTTATAAAATTTCATCAATATCTTTTAATGACAATTTTTAATACATTTGATAAAATAAAAAACTATTGGTACATATACGTAAAATAAGCTTCAAAAATTCAAAATCTATGAAAAATCGAAGAAAAACATATTTTATACTTAAAATTTGGAGGAAAAATACTGAAGATTTTTTTTCTTTTCTTGCTAGGCACCAATATGAAGAAGAGAGGTGATATGTTCATCTTTTTTTTTCTTTATATATATATATTATTATATTACTTATAAAATATTATTATTTTGAGTAAAATATTAAATAAATATTAATTTATTATTATTTAACAAAAATATCATTCAAAAGTTATCCTGAATAATTTAGTTTCTTCAAGAAGATATTCTCTTTGTTTTTATCAAGAATAATTTTTTAATATTATTTTTAATATTATAAAAGATATTGGAGGGACCTACTTATATTTTTGGGAGGGTTATAATATTTATACAAAAGGAAAAATTGTACAAACTTTAAATCTTGATAGACTACTTATATTTTTGGGAGGACCATAATATATCTACAAATGACTAAATTGCAAAAATTTTAAACCTTAGGGAGGTCATGGCTCCCTTAGACCTCTACTAGACTTCACCATTGATATCATATATTATTTTATGCATAATAATTTTATTTTGTATTATAAATTATTTATTCCTACTTTTATACTTTATGTTATTAATTGGTTATACAATGTTATTATTCTCTAGTATGTTACACATAAGTTTAAAATTAATTATTGTTTTCAACTCAACAAGTAGCTTTAGTGGAAAGGAGGATGTTGTTCATCTTAGGGGTTCTAGGTTCGAGTACTTGTGTGTGCAAGGTGTGTGCCTTGTCAAAGAATTAAGAAAGTATTTAATAGATACTACCATGTAATCACATTAATATATTCAAAAAAAAATTAATTATTTGTGCTTTCTTTGTAAAAATTTGGGTTCACTTGCAATGATTCATTGTGAGTAAATTGGGGTTAAGTCAATAGCTATACCGAATAAATTATTGAGTAAAATCATTTTCTAAACAAGATTCCGCAGAGTACGGTGCTTAATTTGAACCGCATTCACAAATATTGCATGCTATTTTTCTCTTTACTTTATTGCTTGTTTTCCCTTGTTATAAATTGTTCTATTTCAACATTTGTTTCAACAATAGTTGGAACAATGAAGTTGAAACAAGTGCAAACTAAAAATTTTTCAATTTATATTAGAACGGACTTCAAGAGTTATTTGAAGATGAATCAATGTTCGATTTGCAATCATGAAACTTATGAAGGAAAGTATTTCAATTACTTGAGCACTATTGCTACTCGGTTCGTCAACTATGCATATTGAAAGGCTCGCATGAAGACTTTTATCTGCTTAATTTATTAAGTAACTTGAGAAGCTGTTGAAGGTGGGGTGGATTCAACCCTCTCTTATTGCCACTAATGATATCTCTTGACCCAAGGAAAGAAGCAAATATGCTCAAAGAAAAAAATTTGACTTAAATCAGATGTTGGAAACCATAATAAGAAGACCCCCATGAAAGAGGAGAGTTCAATGCTATGAATGGAGAGTTGAATTTGAACTTATTCTTATCCAATTTGAGTTGAATTTGAAAAGATCCAAGCTGGAAAAACTCAAAACTTAAAAAAGCATAAATTTAAAAAGATTTAAACTCGATTTGATCCAAACCCTAAGACCATCATGTTTTTACTTGATTTAATATAAACTTGAAAAAGCTTAAACCCGAATGGTCTAACCAAAAAGTTTAACCTAAGAAATATTCAAACCTGAAAAATCTTAACTATATAAATCTAAACTTGAAAGTGACTCTATACCAAACTCAAATTTAATACTAAAAAAAAACAATCGAATTGTAATTTTTAAATAAAATTTAATTTAACATATTGTAAAAATAATAAAATTTAGTATTAAAAAAATTGCTTGATAACTTAAAAAAAGATGTGATAAAACTCTGTTCAAGTTTCTTAAATCAAGTCAGCTGTAGGATCTGCCAATAAATGTCTTTGGTTTGGACCCAAAAACTCCAAAAATTTGTGTATTTTTTTGTGATTTAGAAAACAGGTGAAGTTGTAACAGCAACTACTCGAACTTAATTATTCAATCTAGTCATCAGGCCAATATATGGGTTAAAAAATATCTGTATTTCGATTGAAATTGACATAATGACTCTAAACTTTGTTTAATGTGATAAAATATAAGTATTATTCATACAAATTTTTCTGCAGGCTTCTTGGAAACTAAGATGTCCAGTGAGAGATGTAGACTAATATCTTTATATTTATCATAATCTTTCTGTCTGAAGAAATTCAAGTCTATAGTTATGGACTGTTCCATATTCCGTAGGACGAAACTTTGTTTTATTAATGCTTTCTTCTTCCTGTTTATCATCTCCTCTTTCACATGTCTTCATGTTGTCTCTGGCACTGCAACTGAGTTTGATTATGGTGTTCACTGAAACTCAGTTGTTCATGAATCTAAACCAGCTGATGAGAAGATCAATATCATGCTTTTTTCTCAATATCAAAGTGGTTGCTTCAGCGGTGGGGATAATGTCCTGAACAATCCTCCTTCACGTTCCTACTTTCCACCCAAATCGAAAGCGCTCCTTTTTGAGACTCACCACGTATTTACGACCGATGTTGAGGGTGTCTTCAAGGTGGAAGAACCTGATTTTTCAAACCTCGCTTTCCTACGATCAGAGTATCTCCCCTGGAAGCTCATTCATTTCAAGTTTGAGCGATTCAAGCAACCGTGGGACTCTAGACTTCGATTTTCGGGGCTTCTGGTCTCGAATTACCGGGAAGCTTTGCATGGTGGGAAAGAATTATGCGTACTCCAAAGATGGTAAACTGCTTCATCTTGCAGCTGTTCTTAAGATTAATAATCTTAAAAATTCAAGTACTATAAGAACTTTAGTCACTGGTACCATGGATAGCTTGAATTCTGTTGAAGATCCAAATTATTTTGAGCAAATTTCACTACTGATGTTTCCTCAAGTAAACTACACTTATACTATGGTGTCGAAACAGTTTAGTGAAGGGTGTCCTCCGGGAACCGATGTCCAACCGGAATTGTCCCGTATATTGCCGTATATTGCCGTATAATGCCGAAACACTTTGCCTATCATCGAATCAACTTGCCCAAACACTATCTGTGTACCCACAAAACTTGAAGTTGGAAAATTTGGAGCACTGTGACACGGGCAAAACCAAAAAAATTTTAACAGACCTAAATAGAAAAATTTTCATTTTAGGGGGCCGACCTCCTAGTTACGCCCCTACACCTTTGGCATTGGTCCTTTGGTTTCACTCTTAATGCCTGTAATTCTAGCCCTGGACACTTGATCCCTTTGGTTCTCAATCTTGAAGCAATGTTCATTCAAGAAAGCAAAAGATCGGTCTTTTCTGCTGCAAGTCTGTCTTCTAATGCTGTAATGCACTGCTAGATGCTCCACTGGGAAGAAATAGGCCTTGTGGATTGCAGAAAAAAGGGGTCTCTACGTATGTTTTTCATTGTACATAACCAGATTTGTAATCGGCTTTTTCGTTAAGTCGAGGCAGACTGGAAGGCATTCTGTTGTGAGATGGCCAACCATGCAACAGCTTGCATAAGTGGCAGACAGTCCAAGTGCAAGTCAAAGTGGCGGATAGTCTAAGTGGAAGAATATTGTATAACTTGTATTTGAAATGTGATTGATGAAAAATAGAAAGTAAAATTGGACTGCTAATTCTCTGTTTTTGCTTTCTTTCTTTGTTCTTAACACCAACACATTCTCAGTACTACATGGATCAAATGATTTTGGGCAGTTTGAGAGCTTATGCTGGTTTGATACTGGATGCCTTTCTTTTCCCTCTAATCATCTTCAACATGTTAGGGAACTCGAGAGATATTGTATAACTTGTATTTGAAATGTGATTGATGAAAAATAGAAAGTAAAATTGGACTGCTAATTCTCTGTTTTTGCTTTCTTTCTTTGTTCTTAACACCAACACATTCTCAGTACTACATGGATCAAATCATTTTGGGCAGTTTGAGAGCTTATGCTGGTTTGATACTGGATGCCTTTCTTTTCCCTCTAATCATCTTCAACATGTTAGGGAACTCGAGAGAACTGGCTCTTTCTTGACTCTTTTACTTCAGAATCACTTTTGTTTGTCTACTGCCCATGGATATGATCTGTACAGGGCAAACAACTATGTTGATATAGATGACTCATACAACTATGCAGATCATGCTACAGATTACTACTCAACTGCTTGGGACTTCATTATTATTGTATTGGGTACGTTCTTTTCTGTAATAGTACACTACCAACAGCGAGTTGGCAGTCGATATTTCCTTCTGAAGACGTTTCCGGGACCTGTGATAGATGGGGAACTACCAGTGGATTCAGAAGAACAATTGTCATTGAAATATAGCACCTAGTGCATGCTTTTTGTTGACTATTTCTCTTAAATTCCATGGAGAAGTTTGTACCAACACTTAATTTACGGTTTTCGTGTTTGAAAAATCCTCTTAGGACTAATTATTCTGATTTGAGTGTGAATGTTGAATATAATACGTAATACTGGTATGATAAATTATTTTTATATTTTTATGGAATTGGAGGGTCATATCCCTTCTCCCATGTCCACATATGTGATGAATATTGTTGGAATTTGATCGTTTATATGGTGAATACATTTGGCGAGCAGTTAATACATTTGTTGAGCTCACCAAGATTCACGAGCAGCGAATACATTTAGTAAGCTCATCAAGATTAGAGAGCAGCGAACACATTTGACGAGCTCACATAAAGTGGCGAGCTCATTAATTTTGGCAAACAATGTTCGCAATATTATCGAGAATTAGGTTTGCAACATTATGGCGAACCAGGTTCACAGGAAAAAGGATGCGAGTTGACAAAAGCTAAACATTGAAGTCGTGAAGCAACTGGAGTTGAAGAGCTTACTTGTAAGTTAAAGTTTACTTACAAGACAAGTTAAACAAAATATATTTACTTTCTAAAAAATTTAGTAGTATAATATATTTAGCATTTATTAACATAAAAATTTTAGTTATTTCTTTCTATATTTAAGAGTTTTTTTTTTTGTATATATACCACTATTGCAATGTTTTTACATAATTAAGTGAGTCATTAATAAAAACTTAGCAGACAGTTTTGTTATTAAATTTTGTGCGTTTCTTCTTTGCAATTTTTCTTACTGTGCGAGGGTAAAACCCCACATCAAATATGGATGTCAGAAACAAATACTTCAAGTAAAATGGAGACTTGGAGCAACACAAATTTGAACATTTGAAACATGATGATACAACATGGTGTATGATCCATGTATTGGCAGTTTGTAATTTCAGGTAACTTTTCGTGGATTCAATGGGCAATTCCTCTTGTGGTCAAAACCTAATTATATAAGTACTTAGACCACAGCATTACGGCTCCATACTTGGTGGAACCTCTGATGGTAGGAAGTACTTGAGAAATAAGATCCAATACAGGGATAAAGCCGCTACCAGCTGCCTCGGGTGATGCTGGAAGTCCTAAGAAAATTTCAGTAGCCGGAACATTTGTAGTCCATTGCTTCCATGCATTTTCAATGTTAGTAATATCACCATCTGTGTATTGGCATTGAGGATTGTTACAGAATTGTACCCAAACATAGTCAAAAAGGCCAGTTTTAAGGGCACCCCCAACCCAAGCATCAGGGAATGGACACTGAGGGGCTGCTGTCAAGTATACTTTCTTGCCTTGTTGGCTATACCCGGAGAGATACTTCGCAAGATCATCCCAATGTTGGTTCGTTCCACCTTCGATATCAAAATCAATTCCGTCCAAAATGGCATCACCGAAAGGTCGAGAGGCCAGTTGTCCCTCCAAGAAATTGTTCCACAAGTAGGTCGCAACCTTTCTAGCGTCGTCGGATGAGGTAAGATAATAGCTCCCTGCTCCTCCTCCTAGTGAAAGTAGTACTTTAATCCCTTGTGCTTTGACATGATTTGATGTCTGAGCTTAAATTAGTGCACCCATTGCTATAAGGATCACAATGACCAGCAAGGTTGATCATCAGAGTCTGGCCATTGCCAAAAGTCGGAAGGAATGCTAAGTTCACAAAGTCATAGTTGCCGGTCGCACATGTCCCGCCAATGGGCCCTCGTCACTGTTCTGACCCCAGTAGATTGCGATGTCACCGGCATCTATACCTGTAACTAGCACCAGAATCACTGAGGTGGCAAATGCAAGTAAGATTGCAGACTCAATACCCATCTTTCTTTGCTAGTGTTGGAATCGTTTTGTATGCTCAAAGTGTTCATCAAAGCATCCTTTTATAGGTGAAATGCTTATCAGAAACCAAATAAGATATTAAATTCTTTGAATGACTGCTCAAATATACAAGAAATGAACCTTTTTCAAAGCATTGTTCGCTATTTTGGTGACTTATGGTTGTCTCTTTTCCCTTGAAATTGTTGCTGTTATTAGGCATAGATATATACACATTGGATTAAATGTAATTGTTGATAATTTTGTTTACCATTTTCAATATTTTGGATAGAATATCAAATTTAAACTGATAAAATTAAGGGTGCTGATTGAATATTTAAACTCATCTGACTCTTGCTTTGTCACTGTAAGTATATGGAGTATGATGATACTAAGCCATTGTCTGTATACAAACAAAACCTTCATAGATGACAAAAGCTACAAACATTGAAGTATATGTACATGAATTAGCGGCCAATAAAGTGGTAATCAACTCTCCATTTAATTTTTTTTATCTCCAAAATTTCAATTTAAGGAAAACTTATATGTTAGTATCGTGTTGAGGTTCATTTTTTGGGTGTTCAATTTAAACCTATTTTAGTTTAGATAAAAAGGAATTTGTTGAGTAATTTCCAGTGTGATACTGTTCATTAATAAGACAGTCTAAGTAAATTCCATACTTACAGAGAAATACAGGAGTTTGGCTCACAATTATGCGAACTTACCTTGCAGCTATGATCTTGGGTCGAGCCTCCGAACCTTCGAGCTCTTTAGGATCTGTCCCATGCCCAAATATAAGACGGGTTTGGGCCAATGGTAATAACGATGCTTACATAACTAATTGTGTTAAATCTATTGGGATCAAATAAAATTTTTCATAAAAACTTCCAAATATATGAAAAATAACCCAAATCTCTAAAGTTGTAATCTATAAATCATAAATACATTGTCTACAAACGGGGCAAGTTAGATTATTCTGGAGCCAATGCTGAATGCAACTGGAATGAAACGTGTGTTTACACACCGGAAAAGCCCTAAAAGATTCACCAACCACATAATCATCCAAGCATATGGGGCAATCACTGTTTTTTAACTGATGTTTATTGTCTTCGTAAATCTTAAGCGAGGGTAATAGCTTCTCCAAGACCTGCACACTTAACACCTCCCTGTCGTCCAAGTTTTCCGGAGACTGTTGTGTCGTTACCGGCAACTGCAAATAGTTTCGGATTCTTGATTCGGAAGTAAGTAACTGAAGGTAGACGATGATGGTGACGAATAATGAAACTACGATACAGGCTGCAATCAAGCAGCATAATAAGAGAAGAGCAATGCCAAGGGCTGTAAGAGAGGAAAGAATCAAACTGTAATCTAAGGAATATTGAATGGCAAAACTTAGCTTAATCATGTTTAAGAATGTATGTTTTTAAGCATCTTTTAACTCGATTTTTGGATAAGTCTATTTCGCAGTTGATTGCATTCGTATAAATATTTTTCGAAACGAATCGTTAAATTTGTTTTTTGTAAAAAAAATTGGTTTGAGTTCTAATTTTAGGAATTGTGTATTGAGCTGTAAAATTAGAACGTTTTAACTAGTTTTTTATTTGGAGAAAGAATTGTATGAAACAATTTTTTTTGCATGAAAAATAAATAGATTGTGTTTTTGGTTAGGTCAGTTATTTTTTAAGTTAATTTTATACTATTTTGGTAATAATAGGTTTTCGAAAATATTACTTATTTTAATTACTTTGAATATTTGATCCATTTTTAGTAATACTTATTATTTTTTCAGTTAAAATAGGGACGGTAAAAATCAAAATTTTCAATGGATTGCGAATTAATTCATTCTAATGAGGTGGATTCTTTAAAAAAAAGTGGATGCGAGGTGGGGTGGAGTGGTTTTTTTTTTTGGATGCTAGATTTGGAGTAAATATGGTAATTGATTGTCTCGTCCTGTCCCGATCCATTATATGAAATTATTGTTTTATCTTTACATATATATAATTATTAAAAAGGTAAAAGTATAATACAGTAATACGTAAAAAAAGTTCATATGTTTTATATTTAAATATTTATTTGACTTCAAAAAGATTGAAAATATTAAAGACAAATAGTAAAATTAAATTGAAACGGAGCAGAGTGGAAAGGGAATAGATGCATTCAACGTCCATGGAAGTGGTTGAGATTTTCAAGATTATACATCTATAGTGAAACGTTAGTAAAGTAAAATGTGTCAACTATAAAAAAAAGTAATGGATTTAGCAACATCCATCCTCTTCCTCCTCCATTTTCATCCTATGTTTTTGAATAGGTAAAATTCTCATTTTCATTTATTTAATGCTTACAAGTAAGTTGTGTTTTATTATTAATAGTAGTAGTATTTGATTAAAACATGTTGTTAGTCCTTGTATTTTTATAGAATTTGAGATTTAGTTCTTATACTTTAAAGATTAAAAATTTAATTCTATACTTTTTTTTGAATATACTGATGTGATTACATGGTAGTATCTGTTCATACGTTTTTAACCCTTTGACAACGCACAAACAGGTGCTCGAACCCGAGACTCCAAAGATGAATATCATCTTTTTTTTTACTGAAACCACTTGTTGGATTCAATTCTATACTTTTTAAATTTAAAAACCCTAATCCAATAATTATTGTTGTTGGTAGTTTCCATTAAAATATGTCAACATAAGCCACATCACATTTGGCCAACCTAATCAATATGTTAAATCGTTTGATAAAAAATGCTTATGATTATTTGAGAATTTGACTGGAAATTGAGAGTTATTAATTGGTATGTCATTAGTGTGATTATTAGGCATTAATTGGAGTTAATTTAGTGTGAATAAATATTAGGTTAAATTGTAAAATTTACAAAATTTTTGGGGCAAATTTATAATTTTGTAAAAGTTGAATTTTTGAAGTGTAATTTCGCCAAGGGCTCAATAGAAAATGGACCCTTGATAGTTTTTGAATGGAGTGAACAATTAGGAGAAGTTATTTTTGCAAAAGCACATTTTCTCTTTCAAAATTCTCTCAAATCTCTCTACATTTTTTCTCTCTCAAGGCTTTGATTTCTTATCATCAATCTTGAAAGATAAATTGATTTTCCAGCAATGTTTTCAAGATCAAAATAAGATTTCTCACTTTTCTTTTCTATTTTCTTCATTTTTGCAAGAATATGAAAGTTGAGAGAGGAAGAGTTATTGCTTGATATTTTATTTGATCTCATAAAATCCAACAAGGTAATGAAGTTTCTAACTATAAACTATGATTTTCCATCCTTCATTAATACATTTCCAATGATTTTTCTTCTTTTGCTCAACTATGTTCTTGATTATGGGTAGTGAGAGAAAGTTTATATTTTTTAGCTTCTTGTTGTTTTCAAGTTAGATTTGAGTTGTTAATGAGTTTAGGATATGGTTTGAATGCTAGAATTTTGATTAGAATGAAATTTTGACTTGATTCCTAGAATTTTTCTTTAAAACATGTAACATTTGACTCGATTGTCAAATCTGTATATATAACTTCACATTACATTGTCAAAGCAATTATAATTTCAACTCATCACTTAATAGTAATCATTCAACATCAATTTAAGTTAGGTACATGCATTCGATAGAACAAATTAGATTTAAAACTTTTACAAGCATTTATGCTTCTCATCCAAGTTCTACCTGAACTTACGAAAGCGGTTGCAAATAGGGACAAAACTAGAAAATTTTTGTAAGGAGTTAAAATTATATTGTCATTTTTACAAGTAAAATTTACAATTTCATCATTTTAATAGTCTATGTATTTATAATTTTTAAAGGAATGTACAATTTTACCTTTATTAATTTAAAATTTTAAAAATTTTAAAAATCTTAAATGAAAATTTTCTATTTTTAGGGCCGCAGCTGATCACTGCAGGTTGCGACCTTGGAAACAACTACAAGATATCGCAATTTCAACACAGCAATATCGCGACATTGAGGTCAGGATGCGAACCTCGTGGACCTCATGTATACTCAAATGATGCCTGACATTTGGAGCCAACATTTCAGCGAACTATACATTACAGCTAACCATAGATAGCTGACAACCCACCAGCGAACCTCAATTGACTTGAGTGTTTTTTTTTTAAAAAAAACTAAAACGTCGAGTGATAAATGAAGTGTACTTAAATTCTTTCAAGGGGCTTTAATTAACTACATGTCACCTCCATTATCATAGCCTATAAATGAACCTGTCGTTGTCAGCAAATTGTTGTAGCAGCATCAAAGTTTCCTGCCAACCACAATAAAATAAACCCATTATTTCCTATAGGCTGCATTAGCAATTGTGGTCCTAATGGCAAGTGAAGCAGTGAATGCAGCAGATGTTGATCCAAAACAAGGCAAATGATTGTGAGAATCAGAGTAAGATGAACTTGCACTGTATTATTGAAGTTTTCAATAACATATTCAAAGTTGTGAACGGTCAGGAATGAATGTTGTCATCAACTTCTGAATCTACTATGTCATCCTCCTTACTCATGGCAGCTCATTCATTCCACCTATTCAGCTTTTTCCAATATGAATCTCTCGAATTATACTGCAGAACATCGGCTCTGAGTGTATGGTTGAAACACACAGCCCCATTCAAACCTCTAATAGCCTCTCTTGCTTGGTTCCAATCTCGGGATCTTACAAAATAGAATCTACAATCTCTAATAGCCTCCTATTTCGTAAGTCCAAGTTGATAACATCGATTAGTTGTTAGCATTAACATGATTATGTGTATTGATTCAATATGGTTTCGAATATTTACTCTATAATTTAATTCAAAAAAAATAATTGATCCGTAGCGAAACGTGGTATGGAACCATACTAGTTATCATTATTATTTGGGATCATACACTCATACTCTTGTCATCACTTTGCATATAATTTTTTACAATTGAATGGCGAGTTGATGACCACTTTATTGGCTACTAATTCATGTATATATACTTCAATGTTTGTAGCTTTTGTCATCTATGAAGGTTTTGTTTGTACACAGACAATGGCTGAGTATCATCATACACCATATACTTACAGTGACAAAGCAAGAGTCAGATGAGTTTAAAATTTCAATCTGCACCCTTAATTTTATCAGTTTAAATTTGATATTCTAAAAGATATATGAAAATGATAAATTAAATTATCAACAATTACATTTAATGCAATGTATATATATGCCTAATATGACAAACTGACAATGCCAATCTAACAGCAACAATTTTAAGGGAAAAGAGACGATCATCAGCCAACAAAATAGCGAACAATGCCTTGAAAAAGGTTCATTTCTTGTATATTTGAGCAGTCTTTCGAAGAATTTAATATCTTATTTGGTTTCTGATAACATTTTCACCTATAAAAGGATGCTTTGATGAACACTTTGAGCATACAAAACGATTCCAACACTAGCAAAGAAAGATGGGTATTGAGTCTCCAATCTTACTTGCATTTGCCACCTCAGTGATTCTGGTGCTAGTTACAGGTATAGATGCCGGTGACATCGCAATCTACTGGGGTCAGAACAGTGATGAGGGCCCATTGGCGGAGACATGTGCGACCGGCAACTATGACTTTGTGAACTTAACATTCCTTCCGACTTTTGGCAATGGCCAGACTCCTATGATCAACCTTGCTGGTCATTGTGATCCTTATAGCAATGGGTGCACTAATTTAAGCTCAGACATCAAATCATGTCAAGGCACAAGGGATTAAAGTATTACTTTCACTAGGAGGAGGAGCAGGGAGCTATTATCTTACCTCATCCAACGACGCTAGAAAGGTTGCGACCTACTTGTGGAACAATTTCTTGGAGGGACAATTGGCCTCTCGACCTTTCGGTGATGCCATTTTGGACGGAATTGATTTTGATATCGAAGGTGGAACGAACCAACATTGGGATGATCTTGCGAAGTATCTCTCCGGGAATAGCCAACAAGGCAAGAAATTATACTTGGCAGCAGCCCCTCAGTGTCCATTCCCTGATGCTTGGGTTGGGGATGCCCTTAAAACTGGCCTTTTTGACTATGTTTGGGTACAATTCTATAACAATCCTCAATGCCAATACATAGACAGTGATATTACAAACCTTGAACAAGCATGGAAGCAATGGACTACCGATGTCCCGGCTACCAAAATTTTCTTAGGACTCCCGGCATCACCCAAGGCAGCTGGTAGCGGCTTCATCCCTGTATCGGATCTTATTTCTCAAGTACTTCCTGCCATCAAAGGTTCTGCCAAGTATGGAGGCGTGATGCTGTGGTCCAAGTACTATGATGATCAAACTGGATACAGTTCTGCCAAGTAATTCAAATAAGGTTTATTGCTTCTTCACTATATCAATGTCTCTTTCTTCTCTCCATTTTATAATGTCATTTGGTCAACCTCTCCCCATCTTGTATTGCTTTTTCATAGCCATTTTCTGCAACCTCTTGTTCTTGAAAATTTCCTGTGTCCAGTGAGAGATGTAGAGTGGTATCTACAAGTTAAGGAATCGCTATCACTGCTCAAGTACTCATGCATAATTATTTTATACTTTTATTTAAGTTTTCGTTTTCTTTACAATCTCAAAATTAATGAAAAAAATTAACGTTCTTCAATTTTACTGATATGATATACATGTGGATAACACGTCAGTATTTAATTAATTTTTTAAAATTTAAAAATTTCAAAAAAATTAATTTCAAGTAGAATGGATGGTTAATTTCAAGTCTCTGAACATGAATGATTGGACCATTTTTGAGCAAACAGCAGCAACTTTCATTCATCTCTATGCTCTAGTTTCTTAAATCAAGTCAACTGTGGGACCTGCCAAGAAAAGTCTTTGGGTGGGACCCAGAAACTGGAAAAATGTGTATTTCCATGGAGATTGACATAGCTATAATAATAACCACTCTTTTTGGATTGAGGTAGACCGAGGCTTGACTCTAAACTTTATTTAATGTGATCAAATATAAACAAGTATTATTCATACGAATTTTTCTGCAAGCTCATGTTCTTGGAAATTTCCTATGTCCTGTGAGAGATGTAGAGTAATATTTATATTTCAGACCATTTCAGAGATTTTGCAATAACTTCTCTGCCTCAATCTTGTCGTCTGCAGAAATTCAAGTCTATAGTTATGGACTGTTCCATATTCTGTAGGACGAAACTTTGTTTTACTAATGCTTTCTTCCTCTTCCTTATCATCTCCTCTTTTACTTGTCTTCATGCAGTCTTTGGCACTGCAAATGAATTTGATTATGGTGTTCACTGTAACTCAGTTGTTCATGAATCCAAACCAGCTGATGAGGAGTTCAATATCACGCCTTTCTCTGAATGTCAAAATGGTTACTTCAGTGGTGGTGATAAAGTCCTGAACAATCCTCCTTCACGTTCCTACTCTTCACCCGAATCGAAAACGTTCCTTTTCGAGACTCACCACGTATTTACAACCCATGCTGATGATGTCTTTATGGTGGAAGGAAGCCTGATTTTTCAAACCTCGTTTTCCTACGAACAGAGTATCTCCTCTGGAAGTTCATTCAATTCAAGTTCGAGCAATTCAAGCAACCGTGGGACTTTAGACTTCGATTTTCGAGGCTTCTGGGCTCGAACTACCGGGAAGCTTTGCATGGTGGGAAAGAGTTATGCTTACTCCAAAGAAGGTAAAGTGCTTCATCTTGCAGCTGTTCTTAAGATTGATAATCATAAAAATTCAAGTACTATAAGAACTTTAGTCACCGGTACCATGGATAGCTTGAATTCTGTTGATGATCCAAATTATTTTGAGCGAATTTCACTACTGATGTTTCCTCAAGTAAATTACACTTATACTATGGTGTCGAAACAGTTTAGTGAAGAGTATCCTCGGGGAACCGATGTCCAACCGGAGTTGTCCCTTAGATTATCGCAAACTCGAACCATTTGCGATGTGTTTTCAGGTGGTGGGAACGCTTTCGAACTGGAGTACACTAGTAGTTGTAAGTCTTCAAAGAGTTGCAATCCATTCGGTGATAGTATTGGATATTTGCCTTCGGTGATGTTATTGAGTATGATTCAGTGCTCCAATGATAGGCTAAGCTTGAGGTTTCTGATAGAATTTCGGTACAATAGCTACAGGGGATATTATGGCTCTCCCAATATTAGTACTTCATTAATTGGAGAAGGATCTTGGGATGAAAAGAAGAACCGGCTTCGTATCGTTGCTTGCCGAATCTACGATGCATCCAGCTCCTTGGAGAAATCTCATGTTGGAGACTGCACAACAAGGTTGAGCTTAAGATTCCCAGCCATCTTGTCTATCAGAAACACAAGCACCACTGTAGGAGAAATTTGGAGTGTGAAGCCCAGGAATGAATCAGGGTTCTTCGATAGGGTCCAGTTTCACTCTGGGGGACGAGTTCGACTTCAAGGTTTGAAGTACGAGTACATGGAAATGGACAAAGTGAAGAAATCATGTCCAATGAAGAAACCTAGGAATAGTAGCAACAGGGGACAATATCCATATGGTTATTCTCCAGACATGCGGTTTAAGTTGTGGATCATCGAAGGTTTGAAAGGAATAATCGGATGGGGTTCTTTTGATCCTCTTGCGGTAGGCGATCAAAACTATCAGAAATTTCCATTTCTACTACCATCATCAAGCTCAAAGCCTAATAATCCTGCTGTTGAATCCGATTCCAGCAGTGGCTTGCTTAATATCAGCTATAAAATGAGCATCACACTACCTAGTTCCAAATTGGATGGTGGCCTTAATCCGGCTAATGATTCTTCAAATGAATATCTGCGAATCAAAATCCGAATTTCTGCTGAAGGGGTTTATGATATAGCAACAGGTAGCCTATGCATGGTTGGCTGCAGGCATTTAAGGTCAGGCGACAAATCGTCATCAAGTGATTCGATGGATTGTGAGATCCTGGTGAAAATCAGTTTTCCTCCATTGAACTCAGACATGAGAAGTAAGATCAAAGGCAGCATCCAGAGCATGCGCGAGAAAACTGATCATCTGTACTTCAAGCCTCTGCAGTGTTTGGGAACATCTCATTATCGCAGGACCAATCCTTTGCAGTTTCCCGGAAGAGCTCGTTATCGCAGTTGGATAACGGGATCGATTTGGAGAACGGATTTTGAGACTAGATCGATTTGGAGAATGGATTTCGATTTGATCACGGTGCAGATTACTTTTCAACTAATTGGGACGTTATTATTATTGTGTCAGTTATATGCTTTTCACTACAATAATACCGTACCAACAACAATTCGGCGGTCCATATAAAGATGAGGAACTTCCAGTGTATTCAGAAGAACAATTGCCAATGAAATTTAAGACCTAGTGCACGCTTTGTGTTAACTATTTTTGCTTACCATGGACTTGTTTTTAATACTGTTCTGAAATAATTATGTAAATTGATTTTTTTTATAGCTTAAACTTCTAAAATAGCAAAACCTCTCCTTTGATAAAGCCTTCGTCAAAACATCAGCCAGCTGCTGTTGTGTCCTACAATATTCCAATGTCATCTACTACCAAATCATGAATGTACGTTTTATCCTGCCATGGAATATTGGGTTCTTTATCATGGAGACAGTTGCATTATTGTCAAAAAATATATCCGATGCTCCCTGTTGCTCTTGTTGAAGATATGCTGACACTGCTTTCAGCCAAATTGCTTGACAAGCTGTTGAAGTTGCTGCAACGTACTCTGCTTCTGAGGTCGACAATGCTGCCGTATATTGCCTCTTTCAGTTCCCAGTGATCACCCTTGAACCTAGAGTAAAACATTTGTCGAAACACTTTGCCTATCATCGAATCAACTTGCCCAAACACTATCTGTGTACCCACAAAACTTGAAGTTGGAAAATTTGGAGCACTGTGACACGGGCAAAACCAAAAAAATTTTAACAGACCTAAATAGAAAAATTTTCATTTTAGGGGGCCGACCTCCTAGTTACGCCCCTACACCTTTGGCATTGGTCCTTTGGTTTCACTCTTAATGCCTGTAATTCTAGCCCTGGACACTTGATCCCTTTGGTTCTCAATCTTGAAGCAATGTTCATTCAAGAAAGCAAAAGATCGATCTTTTCTGCTGCAAGTCTGTCTTCTAATGCTGTAATGCACTGCTAGATGCTCCACTGGGAAGAAATAGGCCTTGTGGATTGCAGAAAAAAGGGGTCTCTACGTATGTTTTTCATTGTACATAACCAGATTTGTAATCGGCTTTTTCGTTAAGTCGAGGCAGACTGGAAGGCATTCTGTTGTGAGATGGCCAACCATGCAACAGCTTGCATAAGTGGCAGACAGTCCAAGTGCAAGTCAAAGTGGCGGATAGTCTAAGTGGAAGAATATTGTATAACTTGTATTTGAAATGTGATTGATGAAAAATAGAAAGTAAAATTGGACTGCTAATTCTCTGTTTTTGCTTTCTTTCTTTGTTCTTAACACCGACACATTCTCAGTACTACATGGATCAAATCATTTTGGGCAGTTTGAGAGCTTATGCTGGTTTGATACTGGATGCCTTTCTTTTCCCTCTAATCATCTTCAACATGTTAGGGAACTCGAGAGATATTGTATAACTTGTATTTGAAATGTGATTGATGAAAAATAGAAAGTAAAATTGGACTGCTAATTCTCTGTTTTTGCTTTCTTTCTTTGTTCTTAACACCAACACATTCTCAGTACTACATAGATCAAATCATTTTGGGCAGTTTGAGAGCTTATGCTGGTTTGATACTGGATGCCTTTCTTTTCCCTCTAATCATCTTCAACATGTTAGGGAACTCGAGAGAACTGGCTCTTTCTTGACTCTTTTACTTCAGAATCACTTTTGTTTGTCTACTGCCCATGGATATGATCTGTACAGGGCAAACAACTATGTTGATATAGATGACTCATACAACTATGCAGATCATGCTACAGATTACTACTCAACTGCTTGGGACTTCATTATTATTGACACAGCAATATCGCGACATTGAGGTCAGGCTACGAACCTCGTGGACCTCATGTATACTCAAATGATGCCTGACATTTGGAACCAACATTTCAGCGAACTATACATTACAGCTAACCATAGATAGCTGACAACCCACCAGCGAACCTCAATTGACTTAAGTTTTTTTTATTTAAAAAAAAACAAAAACGTCGAGTGATAAATGAAGTGTACTTAAATTCTTTCAAGGGGCTTTAATTAACTACATGTCACCTCCATTATCATAGCCTATAAATGAACCTGTCGTTGTCAGCAAATTGTTGTAGCAGCATCAAAGTTTCCTGCCAACCACAATAAAATAAACCCATTATTTCCTATAGGCTGCATTAGCAATTGTGGTCATAATGGCAAGTGAAGCAGTGAATGCAGCAGATGTTGATCCAAAACAAGGCAAATGATTGTGCGAATCAGAGTAAGATGAACTTGCATTGTATTATTGAAGTTTTCAATAGCATATTCAAAGTTGGGAACGGTCAGGAATGAATGTTGTCATCAACTTCTGAATTTGGGATCTACTATGTCATCCTCCTTACTCATGGCAGCTCATTCATTCCACCTATTCAGCTTTTTCCAATATGAATCTCTCGAATTATACTGCAGAACATCGGCTCTGAGTGTATGGTTGAAACACACAGCCCCATTCAAACCTCTAATAGCCTCTCTTGCTTGGTTCCAATCTCGGGATCTTACAAAATAGAATCTACAATCTCTAATAGCCTCCTATTTCGTAAGTCCAAATTGATAACATCGATTAGTTGTTAGCATTAACATGATTATGTGTATTGATTCAATATGATTTCGAATATTTACTCTATAATTTAATTCAAAAAAAATAATTGATCCGTAGCGAAACGTGGTATGGAACCATACTAGTTATCATTATTATTTGGGATCATACACTCATACTCTTGTCATCACTTTGCATATAATTTTTTACAATTGAATGGCGAGTTGATGACCACTTTATTGGCTACTAATTCATGTATATATACTTCAATGTTTGTAGCTTTTGTCATCTATGAAGATTTTGTTTGTACACAGACAATGGCTGAGTATCATCATACACCATATACTTACAGTGACAAAGCAAGAGTCAGATGAGTTTAAAATTTCAATCTGCACCCTTAATTTTATCAGTTTAAATTTGATATTCTAAAAGATATATGAAAATGATAAATTAAATTATCAACAATTACATTTAATGCAATGTATATAAATGCCTAATATGACAAACTGACAATGCCAATCTAACAGCAACAATTTTAAGGGAAAAGAGACAATCATCAGCCAACAAAATAGCGAACAATGCCTTGAAAAAGGTTCATTTCTTGTACATTTGAGCAGTCTTTCGAAGAATTTAATATCTTATTTGGTTTCTGATAACATTTTCACCTATAAAAGGATGCTTTGATGAACACTTTGAGCATACAAAACGATTCCAACACTAGCAAAGAAAGATGGGTATTGAGTCTGCAATCTTACTTGCATTTGCCACCTCAGTGATTCTGGTGCTAGTTACAGGTATAGATGCCGGTGACATCGCAATCTACTGGGGTCAGAACAGTGACGAGGGCCCATTGGCGGAGACATGTGCGACCGGCAACTATGACTTTGTGAACTTAACATTCCTTCTGACTTTTGGCAATGGCCAGACTCCGATGATCAACCTTGCTGGTCATTGTGATCCTTATAGCAATGGGTGCAATAATTTAAGCTCAAACATCAAATCATGTCAAGCACAAGGGATTAAAGTACTACTTTCACTAGAAGGAGGAGCAGGGAGCTATTACCTTGCCTCATCCGACGATGCTAGACAGGTTGCGACCTACCTGTGGAACAATTTCTTGGGGGGACAATCGGCCTCTCGACCTTTCGGTGATGCCATTTTGGACAGAATTGATTTTGATATCGAAGGTGGAACGAACCAACATTGGGATGACCTTGCGAAGTATCTCTCCGGGAATAGCCAACAAGGCTAGAAATTATACTTGACAGCAGCCCCTCAGTGTCCATTCCCTGATGCTTGGGTTGGGGATGCCCTTAAAACTGGCCTTTTTGACTATGTTTGGGTACAATTCTATAACAATCCTCAATGCCAATACACAGACAGTGATATTACAAACCTTGAACAAGCGTGGAAGCAATGGACTACCGATGTCCCGGCTACCAAAATTTTCTTAGGACTCCCGGCATCACCCGAGGCAGCTGGTAGCGGCTTCATCCCTGTATCGGATCTTATTTCTCAAGTACTTCCTGCCATCAAAGGTTCTGCCAAGTATGGAGGCGTGATGCTGTGGTCCAAGTACTATGATGATCAAACTGGATACAGTTCTGCCATTAAAAATGATGTCTAACAAGAGTTTGTATCTGTTATATTTGTATTGATATCTATGTTTAACCATGTTGTTAAGTGGAAGTATGTATGCCACACGTTTGAACTTTGACCCTTTCTGTCTCTTATGATCCCACTTCTGAACTTGAAACTCATTCAGATTTATGAGCTTCTCATATAAGTAGGTTCTACTCAACATCATCAACAACAACAAGGCCTATGATTCCAGAAAAAAGTTACCTGAATACATGGATCATACATCATGTTGGATCATGGTCCAAATGCCCAAATGTGTGCTGCTGCACATCTTATTTTGCTAGAAGAAAGCATATTTGACACTCATATCTGATATACATTCAAACTTGGGTAAAGGTACATGATTCTCCAACTCTAAGAACACCCCAAATACATGGATGAACTTTTACATTCTGTGGTGGAGAAAACCATGTCCATGATGGTGTTGAATCCACCAATTCTAAATTCTTACACCTAAAAGCAGAATAAATTTGTATATATGGAAGTAAAATCGAATCCAACAGGAAATAGATAAAATAGAATTAAAATATGTTGTGACAAATTTGCAGCAACAAACACATTAGTTCGCGAGTCTGTATAAGCACACAATTTATCTCGTGTAAAATTAAGCTCCACAATGTCACTTTTGTACCAAACCTGTCAACACATCATAATCAAACATAGTTCTCCACCATAAATAATATTTTATTCCAATTTGTTTCAGCTTGTTTAGAGTGTCATTAGATCTTTTGACATGAAAAGAGATGACAACCAAAACACCCCATCATGATAGTGCCAAATTCAGGGAGGCTAGTAGGAGCCCCGACCTCTTAAAATAAAAAATTTTAGACCTCTTAAAATTTTAAATTTTAATGGTAAAATTACAATTTGACCTCCAAAATAATAAAAATTTGATTTAATCTTTTAAAAATTATAAATATATAGGCTATTAAAATAATAAAATTACATTTTTACTATCGTGAAAATATACAATTTAATTTCGACCCCTTTCAAAATATTTCTGGTTTCGCCCCTCTGTCCTGGTTACTCGATTAGTCACAACTTTAGATGCTACTAGTTTATTATGACAAAAGGTAAGTTAATCGTTTAGAATATCATTCGATCTTTTGACATAGAGATAAATGAAAACCCAAGCATATCATCCTCGATGTTGGTCGCGCGAAAGTATTGTTCCATGCCTTGTATAAAATCGTCAACGTCTTCTGAACCCTCGAACTCTTTGGGCTTTGAGATTCCCACGCGATGCCCTGGTACACCAAGCACGCCATCCAAGGCTTTAACTCTCAGAGCTCCTCCTTGAGCTCCATAATTTCGCTGCGCAAGGCCTCCACCAAGGCCACAGAAGCTTTCTTCTGTCAAGCTAAGTCACCTATAATCTTGACATCACCATCCATATGGCTATTGATAGTCTCCAATCAAGTCTCCAAATGCGAGATCTCATATTCGTTATTGAAATAATTTAGACTACTATTGATCATTCCTTAACAAATTAGATTTAATTCTAAAACAATTTTACAAAATATTTGAAAATAGTTAAATTAAATTTTAAGACTTAAGAACCATGTTGAAATAATTTAAAAATTGGTTTCTAGGTGTCCGGAGGTGTCCGAGATTGAACGCAAAATTCAATAGGTCAAAAGGGTTGAAAATAGTACAAGGACCTATGTTAGAAACTATAGTATCAGTACAAGTCTATAGTTGTACCGATTTGTACCAAAACAAATTTGCTTAGAATAAAAAAAATTACCCTAAAACTCACCTATTTTGGCCCTAAACATTACCAAATCAAATCCATGACTTGTGGTACTCAAAATTCATGTTTTAAACCTCATTTAAACTCACTCACTCACATTCAAATAATATGACACCAACTTGATCACAAGTTAACAACGTCCAACATCAATATTAACTTACTTGACATGCAAGCAACTCATGTTTCATAGAATAATATTGTATAAAGATCATGCATACCAGCATAACCATATAACCATACCATCACACACATATATGCATAATTAGATTACAAATCCACTAATGTCATAAACTCATAATCATCAAAAGAGACTCCAAACCAATATTGGTTTTAGGTACATGTCAACTCAAAAATAACATTCAAAAGTCCATACTAACTTTGTTGAGACGAGATTAAGTCCTAAATATCATCAACTTTCTTAAATCCTCGAGACTTAAATATCACTTGCACACAAAAATAAAACAAATCCACACACTAAACATAAAAACTCAATAGCACTAACATAATTTGAAAACAAAGCATAATCAAATTAAGTATATAAATTTTTCATAAAATCATAAATGAAACAAGTATATGTCAAAGGTATCATTGTCCCATGATCTTTGCTATAAAGTTTATATTCTGGTTAAGTCTCTATATCACTATCACAATAAGCCTTCAAAGTTTTACAGTATCACATCTAATATCACAACTTGATGTAATTCATCATACCATACAATCTCAATTTCATTTCCATGACACATTTAACATATTCACATTTGCATTCATATCTCATTTTACCAATTGAATCTATTGATTCGTTTTATAACATTATTGGCCCTCAAAGTTTGTAATATATAATTCATGTAATCTTTCACATGTTACTATTCATTTATCTGTTTTTGTATTCAATTGATCTATTCAAGTACAAATTACTCATTCACACATAAATTTTTGTAATCAATCATATAAAACTTATTTTATGGCCTCTATTAGCCAAATGTAGACTCGAAATGGATATACGGATCAACTTACCATCACACCAATATAAAGTGCACCCAATGCATAACTGATACATTCGAATTACTATGAGCTCTGTGCTTCATTGGTATAAACCGAAGTAATGTGTGTCTAGCACCTCATCAATACATCTGAAACAATATGTGTTCCGCTCCTCATCGGTATAAACTAAAGAAATCTTCGTATATAGGATTGTTCAAACGGTTAATCGAACCGAACTAGTATTAACAAAATTAACCGAATTTTTTAATCTTTTAATCGTCAACCGAACCGAAATATTTTGATTGGTTAACCGAATTAATCAAAATTTATATATTTATTTGTTAAAACAAGTATTAAACATTACAAAAAAAAAAATTGATAGTGTTCATTTGACCGAACCATCTAAATTAACTGAATCAGTAATAGCCTAATACATATAATATGTAATATTATTTATTAAGTTCAGTTAATTCGGTTAATTACCTGATTTCAAACCGAATTAACAGTTAACTGAAATTCCAAAAAAAACTTTAACCGACCTCTGACAGAACTAGATCGGTTGACCGCCGATTAACCGAATTATATCGATTTGATCCGTTAATTCAGTTTTAATCGAAATTTAAACACCTCTATCCATATAACTAATTTTATAACATGTCAACTATATTCAATCTCTATCCAAGACCGTTTAATAGGATCTTTTTTTAATAATATTGTGATCATTACATAATATTTCATAATAATTTAGCTTTTTTATCCAATTAACCTTAAAAATGATTATTTATGAAAATAACTCAACTCTAAAAATCATAACTAAAATGACCAGAAATGAACAGTGTGCGATGATGTCGATATTACCATGACCAGCACCCAAGCCCATCATTCCCCAATCATTTGGTGATGATTGGATGAGAGAGTAAAAAAAAAATTTTTGGTGCCGACGATATAATGACTAACACTCATATATATATATATATTTCTCATTTTAAAAAAAAATGAGTATTCTCTGATGAATTTTTTTATTAGTTGCCGATGTTCAAGTGGTCGACATCACCAAAATTTAATTTCAATTTTTTTTTTGTGCCGACGATGTGGTGGCCAACACCCTTAAATTAAAAATTAAATAAAAATAAATTAAGGAAGAAGAGAGCTGCACTCCAATAATATCAATTGGCTCGAGATATTGACGATAACTAATTGCATAGTAAAATGAAGGCCACGACTAGAACAAATAGTAAAAAAAAGTGGAGAAGTAAAAAGTAAAAAGTAAAAAGTAAAAAGTAAACAGTAAAAAGTCAAAAGTCAAAAAAAATTAAAACCGATCTGTTTTCTAGCTTTTAACACTTATTGAGGAGAGAGAGGGCACGAAAGGGAAGCTCAAAAAACAAAAAGAGAATCTCTTACAATTACCAATGAAGTCACAAGAGAAATAAAAAGAGAAAGAAGGAGAGGATTGACCTTTCCATCTTCCCATGTGTATTTGAACATCATTCAACTTTAGTGTAAAAAAAAATTGAATTTATTAATCACAGGAGCTTGCCAATATATTTTTTTTAATTTCAAGCTTTAATGATAAAATTTGACCATTAATTATATTTTTGAATTTTTTTGTCATCAATTTTTTTAATTGTTTTTTAATAGATTTGATGAAAATGCGGTTAAAAAAATTATAGGGATGATGTAAAATTTCATAGTTGAAATATTTTTAATGAGATGTAATTTATTACTTAGATAAATAAAATAAATAAATAATTCATAAAATTAAAAAAAATAACTCTTAATTTAAAGAAAATAAATGTAATTATTTAAAAATAAAGTTTCAAAATGAATGCACACATTCAATATTTTCGGCTCGATTTTGAATTTTTTTTAAATAATTACATTTATTTTCTTTAAATTAAGAGTTATTATTTTTATTTCATGTATAATTTATTTATTTTATTATTTTCACATGTAATTATCTTATTATATTATCTAAATAATAAATTATATCTCATTAAAAATATTTTATATCATTTTCGTTTATTTTTTTAACAGTGCTTTCATCATTCCCGTTTACTTTTTTGTGGGTATGAAAGGAAAGTTATAATGAAGTGATTAAATTTTTAAAAATTTGACTGAAAATGGAATGGAATTGGGTACGTGCGGTGTATAATAATGTGAATGAAGTGATAAATTTTTTAAAAAAATTGACTGAAAATGAAATGGAATTGGGTACGTGTGGTGTATTATAATGTGATTAGCTGTGGTGTTGGATATTAATAAAAGGGGGAAAGCGCCATTACTCCTTAAATTGCATTCCCTTGTTCCTGCAAATACGCCTTCCAAAAGAGTGAAACTCACACTTCCAACTCTGTGTCCCCCTTCTCTTTCTCTTTGAAACCAAATCAACATAAATTCGTAAACACCATGTCAATCTGCTCTTCTTCTTCTTCTTCTTCTTCTTCTTCTTCTTCTTCGGCAGGTAAAGCTTGGATAGTTCACAGCATTTTAGCTGGCACAGCAATTGCGGTAGCCATTGGTGCCCATGCCTATCTGGGTCGGGCTAGGAAGTTTCGGTCACGGGTCGTGGGAATTATACCCGCTAGGTATGCATCTTCTCGGTTCGAAGGCAAGCCTTTGGTTCATATCCTTGGGAAACCCATGATCCAGGTACCCTTTTGGCTAAAGCCCTTGGATTTTATCAGTTTTCTTTGTTGTAACGTTTGGGGATTGCGGTTTTCTAGGGAATTCGGTTTGGGTTTTCTTTTAATGTAATTCAGGAGATTAAAGAGTGCTTCTTTTTTTCTTTTTCTAATACTAATATTTGGACCAAAATATTAGACAAAAAGGAACAAGATCCAATTTTTTTTTATCTGCAAGCATGTTATAGTTGTTCAATGAAGCATTGTAATTAATATTTTGTACTTTGATTACTTTCCTAAGAACAAGAGGATCAAGGTTCTGCAAGTAGGAGAATGATTACTATAGATTATGCATTTGTTATCTACAGGGCTTTAGATTTCTTTGTGATCTTGTATAGGTTGATGAATGTCTGAGAAGGAAGATGATCTATATTACATTTGGTTTAAGTTGAACCATATTTGAACTTGGAAATTCGGGTTTGTTTGATAACAATGGATCTTGAGATATTGGTCTGGATAAAGATCTGGGTTTCATTTCACCTGTGAGATGGACTTTATTGGTTGAAAATTAATTCCTATTGATCGAAATATCCGTTTGCTTATGTCCAAAGCCATGCTATTAATATGCCTGCATTTAACTTCAGTGAAGTTTAAACATGATCACCAGCTTTTCCTCCCTAGATTGTGAAGAAGAAAACTTGTCAAAAACTTGGTTTTCAGAAGTCAGTTTTTATTTCCGAATTTTAAGCACTTGTCTGGCTTTGCAAAATTTGACCATATTGCATGTTTCTGTCGTGACATTTTTCTTGGTCTTAAATAGAGGACATGGGAGAGGTCAAAACTGGCAACCACACTGGACCATCTAGGTAAGTTTGCTGCTTGGTTGCTATTCAATTTTGCTCATATCCAAGTATGTGATTAAATAATTTGATTTTTTTTATTCACATTAATGTCTAAGGGCTAGAGTTGTTCATATTGCTTGCTAGACAACTGGATGATATAATCCAAAAGAGTGAATTTAAGTTCAGGCAGTGATTGATGACTGAAATTTTATCTTGGTTCTGTCTTGTTTATCACGCATCGTATTGGCAATGAAATCATGCAATATCCTTTACCTATGTGATTTATACTTTAGGATTAGTGTTATGAACAAAATACGGGATCATAAAAAATAGGGATGTAACAATGGTTGCTTCTGATCTTCAGGATGGATAGTTTAGCGTTTTGTCCGAAATTTTTATGTCCTCTTAACTTTTTTGTGTCTGAATTGCCTTTTTCATTCAGAGCATTATATAGTGTTTACATATTTAGTTTTCGGTTGCAGTTGTGGCAACAGATGATGAAAAGATAGCAGAATGCTGTCGAGGATTTGGCGCTGATGTGATCATGACATCAGAGTCTTGTCGAAATGGTGGGGCCATGATTATCTTTATATTGCTAATTTTTCATTTATACTTGGTTAGCTGAATTCGTGGATCCATTCTTTGGTACATTACAGGCACCGAAAGATGTAATGAAGCTCTTGAAAAGCTAGAGAAGAAGTATGACATTGTTGTGAATATTCAGGGAGATGAACCTCTTCTTGAACCTGAGATAATAGATGGAATTGTTAAAGCTCTACAGGTTTGTTATTCTGAGTTCTGTAAATTAGCATCTGCAGCTCTTTTTGTTTTATTTCAGTGATATAACTTGTTCCTTGTACAAGTGCTTATCGTTTCATGTGGTGTCAAAATGGTCTTTGTGCTGCAGGCAGCACCAGATGCAGTGTTTAGCACTGCTGTGACCTCTTTGAAACCAGAAGATGCTTTTGATCCAAATAGAGTGAAATGTGTGGTTGATAATCGCGGTTATGCTATTTATTTTTCTAGAGGACTAATACCATTTAACAAGTAAGATTATACATTTATATGTGCATGTTCGTGTGTATTTTAGTTGTGGCATCTTTTGTTTTAATTGCATTTGCACTAATGTATTTGTGGATTCATTTGATGTAGATCTGCGAAAGTCAATCCACAGTTCCCTTACATGCTTCATCTTGGAATTCAGGTATTAAGAAGCAATTTTTTATACTTTTAAGATTAAAATTAATTGTTTCTTCAGTTATTAGTACTGATTTATGTCCAAACAGAGCTATGATTCAAAGTTTCTGAAAATATATCCGAAGCTTCAGCCTACACCACTGCAACTAGAAGAGGATCTGGAACAGCTTAAGGTCCTTGAGAATGGCTATAAGATGAAGGTATGGCAAGAATCTTATACTACTGTTTAATCCTTTTTCTGGTCACATAAAATTATAGAAACCACAGATACTGCTTTGCTGCATGTAATTTTGTGTTCTTTACCACATTTAGACCATCATTTTCATTTTATCATGCTTGAGATAATGTGTTATGTGCTGTTAAAACTTCAAAATTCACTTGTTTTTATCCCATAATTTCAGTTAACACCAATAACCAGGTAATATACTCGAACATAAAAATGAACCAAGGTTCTAGGCTAAATCTTTGGTTATGTCAGCAATATCTATAATGGAGCTGTCCTCACACATCAGATGAATGGATGCCTAAAATGACCTTAGTTCCATAAAATATATTAGTGTGGGATGAGTTAATAATGCAAACGTATTGGAAGTCAGAACCCCTCTCATTATGTCTTTTGGTACAAAGGAGTCTATTCTAGTGATAAAGGAAAGGGATTGATGTGGTTTAGAGGATATCAATAGAATTAGGACTGAACAGAAAAGTAAGAGGTTTAAACTCTAGAAATTGTATGGTTATAAAAATCTCTAGTTTCTTTCTGTTAATTCTAGAAAATAATAAGAATAATACTGTTGGTTGTAAAGCTTACAACTTATTTATATAGGCTTTCTTTCTTGCAAGTAAAGTTACTAGGCTTTCTTGCAAACAGAGTTTTATTTTAACCCTCGATTTAAACCCTTAATAATCCTAGCAGTACATAATATATAATACTTAAATAAATAAAACTAAAATAATAAAATATTATAAAATAATTAAAAGCTCCTATGTCATTCTCTTCGGCTTGGAAAATCAACTCCAATAAGAAAATTTTCACCACTTCAGCATACATTTCTTGACCAGTGCTTTGCATCACTCCTTGCACCATCCAAGAACTTTGACTAGCTGTTTTGCCTAACCATTTATCCAAAAATCCATTATATAGATTACCCCTTCTAGACCTAGCTGCTTTGTCATTGTCAACATCTTCAATAACCACTTTTTAGCCTTAGGAAGTTGCAGCATCTTATCTGAATTTTCATCATCTTCTATGGTGATTGTTACTTTCAGCAATATTTGTTGCCAAAACAATTTTTCCGCTTCTTAGGTGGAACATGGTTAAACTTTTCTTCTTGATTGATGGTGAGCATGGAACCATGTAGAGGAAAAATTAGAAAGCTTTCTAAGATTCGCATGAAGGTTGTTTGCTTTTAATCTTGTCAAGGAGCTTAGAAGTGTCCACCCAAACAGTGAGGAATACAAGAATAGTTCCATCAGCTTCATAATGGGAAATATGTTCAATTTTGACCTCCATCTAACCCAAATCACTCTGTGAAGCTGACTAAGTTCTAGTGAATGTCTTGTAGATGCTCTGTAGTTCAGAATCAATGCCAATATCATTTGCTTCAAAAATAGGAAACTTCCCCGTACCAGATTCCATGAACTTGGGTGAAGTAATAACCACACCCTCACTGTTGAAGTGTTGTTTGAAGCTGTTAGAACTGGATTTTCTCTCCAACTGATAGGCTTTACCATCATGATGTTTTTGACCTTAAAGTAACTTATGTTGCTTCAAATCATCCAACAAGACTTCCAGCATACCTACTTCTCTTAGGACTTTCTTGTATTGCTGATCAAATGATAGGAACCTTACAAAAATAGAAAGGATGGTGAGCTTTAACTGACGTTACTGGTTGCTGTAATAGGCAACATAGAGACAACAATTCCTGTTTAGGAGCGCAATTCACTAATTTCACAGTATATTCAAGGATTTTAAAGATTATCTCTTGCAACAAAGAAGGAAATCCAGCCATGCTTAAGACAGAGAGGAACAGTGTTCATTTGCTGACGTAACTTGTAGTTTCCAAGATGACTTGAAAATATATTAAACGATCTATTTAAAACTTCTGGCTGCAGATCCCTGCTATTTGCCTTGAGAAAAATGTCTTGCAACATCTGGCAGCTTCAATGTCTTTAATTATTTTCCTGTTCCCAAATTTCATCACCAAGACTGACCAAACAATGTTCGAATTTTACAATGGCCACTGGCCTTGGTGTGAGAATACTTGGATCTTTTGTCATCAAACAAGACTTGTTTGAGCTAGGTTAACAAGAACATCAAGTAGCCTACTCAAAGTGTGTGAGACATGTTCAAAGGAAGGCTCCTCTTTTCCTATGAAATCCATTTCCCCTAAATCATCCAAAACATTAACACTATAGGAATCACTAGCTTTGTCAGCTTTATGTCTTAAATAAATAACTTCAATACATGGAAATGATAACCACTGACATCATGTATATGTTGTTCCCTAAGATCGAGACCACCAGCCTCTGGTCTATATCCCAACCCCACACGTTCAAGTAGCAAGTCCATGATACCGACAATGTAGGCAAGGTCCCCAGAATCCAGTTTAAAATCTTTGAAGCAACTAAAAGAACTTTGATTGCATTTGAAGTGGCTATATTTCATGAACTGCATGCTGGTTTGCAATGTCAAATTGTTGTCTACATACCTCACTCATGATCTGCATAAATTGCACTAACACGAGTGCTTAAAAACAGTACATTGGTATTTGTATTTCATGGCTGTTCAGAAATTTTACATAACTCAATTGGAATTAATTCCCCAAGTGTTTAATATTGTGCAGGTGATAAAGGTTGAGCATGAGGCTCATGGAGTTGACACACCTGAAGATGTGGAGAAGATTGAATCATTAATGCGCGAGAGAAACTTGTCTTAACAACTTCTTTCACATATTTATGATAAAATCTCTTTTGGAATAGGCAGGCTATACATTTTTATACTATCTTTATCAATGTGTTGTGAGGGGGACTAGGTTCTGAGAATTTTTTGCTCTAATCTAAAGTAATCAAATGTTTTCTGATAAATGTTAAATAATGTTCGTGTGATTTTTCTTAAAAAAAAATACCGTACTTAAGTTTTTCTATTACTGTACTTTTTTGGGTTAAATGTCGGGATGACAATTCGGATAGCGGATTTGGATATATCTGATCCAAATTTACTGTCTGTACTTTTGTTAGGCCAAATGTAGGGATGATAATTCGGATTGCGGATTGAATATATTTGATATAAATTTACTGGTTGCAAACTAAATGCTTCCGACAAGCTTTTAACCAAAAGCTACAATCATACTTTAATCATCAATATTTACCTTAAATATTGATTATATAATAATTAATTACAAAATTAAATATAATAGATTTTTGACATATTATTCTATTAAATTTTAGTTACTTGATCTCGACTTAATCTTTTGCATCCGTAAATATAAGCTAACAATTAGTTGGGTTCATTGAAATCCTTATATTTGTGTTTATTCATTTATTATATGATCAACTTAATTAATTAAATTACTTTAAACATAAAAATAATTAATATTTGTATCATTAAAATAAGGGATAATTTTTAAAATTATACATGAATTTTGATTCAATGTGTAATTTGATACATGATCTTTAATTTGGAATAACTGTACACGTTAAATTTTGATTTTGATTTAAATGTATACAAGAAACTTTAATTTTGATTTAATCATGCACATCTAAAGAAATGAATACATCAATTTATTTTTTATATTGGATGAATATAATTATATTTGTATGTAATATATAAACATAAAATTATGTTATATCAATAATTATGTTAATAATTTATGAGAATCGGATCAAATCAAAATTTCATGTATAAAATTACAAAAAATTAAAGAATATGTATAGAATTGCACATTATGTTAAAATTTATATATAATTTTGAGATTTATCCCTTAAAATAAATATTATACTTCATATTAATTTATTTTATAATATGAGATATAATTATATTTAGTACATAATATATTTTAAAAAATAGTATTCATACACGTTTAACTACATATAATATCACTTGGTATAATAAATTTTATACAACTATGGTATTATAATTTGTGGTTTCGATGAGACGGGTTTTATGGGGTCTCACCCCACTTTGCAATCAATTGGGTAGGGATGGGTACATGTTTCGCTGGTGATGGGTTGGGGATGGGGACATAATGCTTTGTTATGGTGGCGTCGTAGGTCCACTTATATGAAACGTGGTGGGACCGAAATTGGGACTTGGGAGGAGTTTCAAAGTGAGTTCAAAGCACAGTTTTACCCAGAGTATGTCGAGGATGAAGCTCGGGCAAAATTACGTCAGCTTGCGCAACAAGGCACTGTGAGGGAATATGTACGAGAGTTTAGCGAACTCATACTTTGGATCTCAAATATGGGTGAAAATAAAGCTTTCTTTCCTTTATGGATGGTTTGAAATCATGGGAGAAGCAAGAGTTGCAACGTCGAAGAGTCCAAGAGCTTACCAAGGCCATGATTGTTGCGGAATCATTTGTCGAGCTTAGTGCAAAGAAGTGCAAAGAAAGATAAATTCGAGCCTTCAAAGCCCAAGTTCAAACCAAAGGGCAATGGTGGGGGAGACAAAGATAAATTCGTCAAGAATGACAATGGAAAGAAGCCGTTTGGTAAGGAAAAGCCTGTGAGTTGCTTTTATTATGATGGTTGACATTTTACCAAGGACTGTCCGAAAAAGGCCGCTCTTTCCGCCGTTGAAGCAAGAAAGGAGGAGGACAAGTCAACCAAGGGTCTTGGTTCGATATTAAGGGGTGTCAAAGATAAGACGAATCAAGGGCTGATGTTTGTAGACATCGTGGTGGCTGGTAGAGAATTGAATGCATTTGTTGACACAGGTGTGTCTGATTTGTTCATGTTTGAGGAGATTGTAGGTAAACTTGTTCTTAAGATCCAAAATGATTTGGGATGGATAAAAATGGTGAACTTAAAAAGTATTTCGATCAAGGGGGTTGCAAAGGGAGTGGATCTCCAGTTTGGCGAATGGACCGGTAGGGCTAACATCAAAGTAATATCACTTGATAACTATGACTTTATTGTTGGTTTGAGTTTCCTTGATCTGGTTAATGCGTCTATCTTTCCTTATGGCAATTATATGATGATTTCGGATTCAAATATCATTGCATAGTGAGAATGAAAAGGAAGGAAACTTAGAGGGAAAAGCATTATCGGCGATCCAATTTGCCAAAGGAGTACATAGAGATGAAGTCTCCTACTTGGCCACCTTGAAGGTTGAGGAGGTCTTTAAGTCTCTTAGTGAGATTCCAAGAGAAGTTGACTAGTTGCTTGATTCCTTTCAGGATGTGATGCCAGCGAAGTTGCCCAAGAATTTGCCACCTAAGAGGGAGGTGAATCACAAGATCGAGTTATTGCCTAATTCGGTACTGCCAACAAGGACCCCATATCGGATGTCTCCGTCAGAGTTGGAAGAGTTGCGAAAGCAGTTAAAGGAACTTTTAGATGCTGGGTTCATTAGGCCTTCTAAAGCCCCATTTGAAGTGCCGGTATTGTTTCAAAAGAAGCATGATGGGTCACTAAGGTTGTGCATCGACTATTAAGCTTTGAACAAGATCACTGTGAAGAACAGGTACCCTATTCCCCTTATTGCGGATTTGTTTGATCAGCTTGGTAGCGCAAGATGGTTTACCAAGTTAGATTTGAGATCGAGGTACCATCAAGTCCGAATAGCCAAGGGAGACAAGCCAAAGATAGCATGTGGTATGGTTCATACGAGTTCCTTGTGATGCCATTCGGACTCATGAACGCTCCAGCTACATTCTGCACCCTGATGAATAAGGTACTTCAACCCTTCTTATATCGTTTCGTGGTTGTTTACCCTGACGATATTGTGGTGTACAGTAAGTCGCTTGAGGAGCATGTGGAACATTTAAAGGAGGTGTTCTAAACCTTGTTGGAGAATGAGCTGTATGTCAAAGAGGAAAAAAGCTCATTTGCCTAACGAGAGGTGCCATTTTTAGGCCACATTGTGGAAGGTGGTAGGATCTGGATGTATGAGAGGAATATCCAAGCTATTGTTGATTAGGAAGCACCAACCAAGGTGACGGAATTACGATCTTTCCTTGGGTTGGAGAACTATTACTAACGCTTTATTGAAGGTTATTCAAATATCACTGCACCATTGACGGACTTGTTGAAGAAGGGTAAGGTGTGGGATTAGGACCCCAAATGTGAGGAATCCTTTAATCAAGTGAAGGAAACAATGACGAGGAGCTTGTTCTTGCCTTGTCCGATTATTCAAAGTCGTACGAGGTACGCACAAATACATCAGACTATGCCATTAGAGGAGTACTGATGCAAGATGGGCATCCAATTGCTTTCAAGAGTCGGAAGCTTAATGAGATTGAGCGGTGGTATACAACCTAAGAAAAAAAGATGACTACTGTGGTGCATTGCTTGCGCATATGGAGGCACTATTTACTAGTTCTAAGTTCGTCGTCTGTACTGATAATATTGCCAAAAGTTATTTTCTAACCCAAAAAAAGTTCTTTGAAATAGGATCGTTGGTAGGTCTTCTTGGCAGAATTTGATTTCACGATGGAGTATAAGCCGTAAAGTGCCAACACTGTTACTGATGGCCTTAGTTGAAAGATGGAATTAATGGCAATCAGCCAACCTGATGGTTCGCTATTTGAGTGCATTAAAGAGGGATTGATCCATGATCCCGCTTGACTAAGCTTGCCAATGAGGGGAAAACAAGGAGATTTTGGCTTGAGGGAGAGTTACTTTATACTCATGAACATTGTCTCTATGTGCCTCAGTATGAGAAGCTGCGCAAGGAAGTCATGAAGGAGTGTCATGACTCGAGATGGGCTGGCCATCTAGGGGTGTACTGTACGTTAGCCCTTTTGGAGGATCGTTACTATTGGCCTCACATGAGGGATGATGTGGTGATTTATGTGAGAACTTGTCTAGTGTGCCAACATGACAAGTTAGAGTTGAAGGCTCTGATGGGTTTGTTACAACCATTGCCCATTTCAGAACGACCAGGAGAAAGTTTATCCATGGAGTTTATTGTGGGTTTGCCTAAGTCTGACGAATTTGGAAGTATTCTTGTTGTGGTGGACAGGTTTTCCAAGTATGGAACATTCATTCCAGCAACTAAGGAGTGCCCAATTGAGGAGACAGCTCGTTTTTCCTGAAACATGTGGAGAAATATTGGAGAATGCCAAAGTCTATAATCAGTGATCGAGATGGTCGATTCACGGGCCGGTTCTAGATGGAGTTGTTCAAATTAATGGGCTCAGACTTGAAATTTTCCACTAGTATGTATCCACAAACTGATGGGCAGACCAAACGAGTGAATGCATTGTTGGAGACTTATCTTCGGTAATATGTGAGTGTCATACAAAGAGACTGGCTGAAGTTGTTGGATGTGGCTCAATTCTCATACAACTTATAACGAAGTGGAGCCATAAATCAAAGTTCATTTGAGATAATGATGGGTCAACAGCCACTCACACCCAACGTTGTTGTGACTCGTTATACTAGAATAAATCCAACAACTTATCGGTTCGCAAAGGATTAACAAGAGAAGAATGATTTAGCCAAAGCTAGTCTATACAAGGCAAGCAAACGAAACAAGAAGTGGGCAGACCAAAGCCAAAGAGAGGTGCAATTTCAGGTTGGTGACTCTGTCCTTGCAAAGTTACACTTGATTTTGCAACATAATTGCTTGCATAAGGGGCTTGTGTGGCGATATAAAAGACCCTTTCAAGTTTTAAAGAGAGTAGGAAAGGTGGCCTACAAGCTTGAGTTACCCGTGAAGCTCAAAGTCCATCTAGTGTTCCATGTGAGCATGCTCAAGCCATTCCATGAGATTCAAGATGATCCAAACTGAGGCAAGTTCGAACAAGCACCAATAGGGGTAAAGGTCTCCTATGATCGTGAAGTTGAAAGCATTGAGGCGGACCGTATGGTGAGACAAAAGTATCATCGGCTGAGGCATGAGTATTTAGTGTGATGGTAGGGACTTCCTGACAGTGAAGCAAGTTGGGAACCTGCCAAGGCATTGTGGCAAATCCAAAGCAATATAGACCAGTTCCATGAGGAGGACACAATGAGGGCGTCGCTAGAATGGATGGGGGAGAATGTCATGGGTTGTGTATTTGAGCTTACAACCATGACTCATTTGAGTGACCCGTCATGTTCAAAAGGAGGCATTTGGCCTAATCAAACTAGTCCACTGCTTGGAATGAGTGAAAGCTTATCTACAAAGCTTGGCAAACATGAAAGGTGATCTTGAAAGATTGACAATAGTCCATAAGGAGGACACAACGAGGGTGTCGCTAGAACGGATGGGGGAGAATGTCATGGGTTGTGTATTTGAGCCTACAACCATGACTCATTTGAGTGACCCGTCATGTTCAAAAGGAGGCATTTGACTCAATCAAACTAGTCCACTGCTTGGAATGAGTGAAGGCTTATCTACAAAGCTTGGCAAACATGAAAGGTGATCTTAAAAGATTGACGATATCGGATTTTATATATATTTGATATGTAATCTTTAGAAGATATGATTTTGTAATCTTAGAGATTGGATTTGTAGATAGCTTTTAATCTTGGCCATTGATGTACTTAATTTGTACCGTTGATTTTGGGGAGTCCCAACTATAAATAGAGGTCTCTTCCCCTTATTGTATCCATTCATTGAGAAATACAAACTTGAGAGCATTCACTCAAAAACTCTTCTCTCTTGCGTTCTTGCTTTTCTGTGGCTTGTTCTTCGTTGCTATTGTTAGTGACTTAGAGGAATTCTCTTGAATCCTCAATTGTTGGGAAGTAGGTTGACTTAGGCGTTTTTGTGGCAAGAATCGACCTAAGGCCGCACGGATTGTGTGGAAAAACTCTTAAGTCCGTGACATAAGGCTGTTGCAATTGAGGCCAACCCAAAAACAACACTCCTCACTTTCTATGGAGAAAAGGTGCTGTCGACTGAAGAACTCATAGCTTAAAGGTTGTGCTTAAATTCAAGTAGTGCTTTTCTGTCTCCCTCTTTGCACAATAGTCTCAGGTTAGCTTTGGTACATTTCTCCACCAGAAGAAGACAATATATTTGCAAAAAATAAAACAAGTTTATGAGACCTCTTACTTGACATCATATATGAAGCAAGAGCAAATGAGGAAAGCCCCCTTTATAAAGATCCAACTTGAATGGAATATGAGCATTCATAGTATATGGATGTATTTAATTATTTAAAATTTTCTTCATCGGTTTCATATGAAGCAAGAAATAAGAAAAGTAATTGCAGCAAATCAATTATGGGTGCTTTGTTGCTTGACTATCATCGGTTTCATTCTTCTTTGTAACAATCCTCTCAAGATCGCTCTGAATCAGTATTGCTGACATACGAACTTATCAAAGATTAAAATTTATAATACCGTCGAATTTATCAATATCAAACCTTGATTTTACTATCTCCGATGACCCGAATCCTATCTAAATTTCGGATTGGCGATCACCGATGTATAACATAATTAATGCATTAAGAAAATACCTTGTAATTGTTGAGTCTAATTCTAATTACACCCAATATTTGTTTGTAAAATACCTTGTTATTGTAGCGATCATGGATGCTTATGCTTTCAATTTTCTTGTTTAGTAACCTCTCAATAACGTGTGATAGGGTGAAATGAGTTAAGCCTACTAAACCTGACTTGGACTTGCTTTTTGTTTCAATTAATTTAATTTACCCACACTTTTCTTCTTCAGTTTCATATATATGAAAGCAAATGACTTGAATTCTTCAATAATATGAATCAGAAAATACCTTGCAATATTTGTAATTGTTGTGTCCAGTTACTTTTTGACTATAAGCACTGATTAAGGAGAAAGTAGTAGGCCTGTTTTGCTTTTGTTTTAAATTCCACTTGAGCTTTACAATGTAATTTTTCAACTTTCCACACCAATAAACCTTTGAACACCACTAAACTACCTTTTTGTGTTTTAAATTCCACTTGAGCCTTAAAATATATTTTCCAATTTTCCACTCCAACAAACCTTTAAACATGATTATACTTACTTTTTGTGTTAACAATGTAATTCCCCACAACTTTTCCTTCAATTTCATACGAAGCAAGAAAAGCATTTCTCATTTGGGTCTTCAATTCTTTAATGTTATTAAGGAATTTAGACAGAACCTTGAAAGCTTGTTTCTGATAAGTTTGTATATATTGGACCTGTAATCGATATTGCTTCAATATTGTATCATAATTTGAGCTGTAAAACTCTATTTTGAGTCCATAATATACCCTTTTGAAGAGAATCGAAAATTCTAACTAAAATTATTTCATTACTTGAGTCAATCACGTCAAGAAGGTGTCCAAAAATTACCTAGAAATTTGACACAAAAGTCTAACATGAAATCGAGAAGATTCTAATCTATTTAATTAAGTGTTCTTTCGTATTTTCTAGGTTATGTGATTTTTAAAATTATAAATAGACATTAGTAGGTTAGCCATGAAAGGCGAAAACATAGCCTCCTTAATTATGATTTATTATTGCGTTTTATTTTCTCTGTGAATTTTTAAATTATTTTTCTTATCAAAGGGATTTCGAAGTTTGATTCCAGAAGTTGGTGAGATATAATTGTTTTTTCATCTTTTCTTTGTTCTTTCTTATTTGCATGTTTTCTAATTAATTATAAATATTCAGGCTTGTTGAATATTAGTACCCTATTCAATTGCTTAAAATATTTTAGTTTATCAATTAGAATAGTTAAATCTATAATTGTTAATTGATTTTAGTGTGTGGGGAATAGCATGATTGGGTATAAGCTACATACGCAATTCATATTAATGGACATATAATGTAACTTCTCCAATCCGGCTTAGACAATAGACTCGAATTCGAAATATCATATTAATCACCGAAGTGACCCTGTAAGCTATCAGAGTTTTGATTATGATGATTTTAAAACATTTGTTCATTTTAGTGGAAAACTTATTTACTTACCAATTTATTATTCATCAAAATTTTAATTATGATCTATTTGATTTTAAATAAAAACTGGGGTTCATGCATCTTCCTTAATAATCATAACATGATACCCTAAAAAAAAAAATTAGATGACATGTAAAATAAAAAAAATAAACTCAAATCGTAAGTCCAATGCCACATTTCGAAATAAAATAATAACATAATTTTTGAATAATATTTTTAACAAAATTGAGCCGAGACCCTTCGAATGTTGCGTTCGCATTCTAATCTGATGGATTATTCATAAGAATGAAAATTAAAATGAGAATGAGCTATGACGCTTAGTGAGAATTCAATTAAAAAAAAATCAATCAACAATAAGTAAGACATATTAAATAGTAAATTATAAAATCAAGGTTTCCAATAATGAAAACTCTATTGCTGACTCCCAATCTAAGAGTCTTCAACATTGAAAGATTTTCCAAGCAGAGAAGGAATTGGACCTCTAAAATTAGCATTAGAGAGATCTAGTAATTTCAATTTTTTTCAAACAACCAAAAAAGTTTGGGGTGAGACTTCCATTAAAATCATTACTGCTGAAATTTAAAGAAGTCAAATGATGTAGTTCAAGCAGTGAAGAGCTAATTGTACCTAAAATCGACCATTTCAGTGTATCCTATGCTGAATACTACATAGCTTGAAGGTTGTCCTTAAATTCAAGTAGCTCTTCTCTCTCTCTCTCTCTCTCTCTTTGCACAATAGTCTCGGGCTAGCTTCGGTACATTTCTCAGAAGAAGAAGACAATATATTGCAAAAAATAAACAAGTTTATGACACCTCTTACTTGACATCGTATATGAAGCAAGAGCAAATGAATTTGTGTTTTGTTGTTTTACTTTTGAATGCTAATAGCTAAGGCAACCCCTCTTTATGGGTGTATTTAATTATTTATAATTTTCTTCATCGATTTCATATGAAGCAAGAAATAAGAAAAGTAGTTTTAGCAAATCAATTATGGGTCTTTTGTTGTTTGACTATCATTGATTTCATTCTTCTATGTAAAGATCCTTTCAAGATCTCTCTGAATTAGTATTGCTAACATACGAACTTACCGTAAATTAAAATTTATAATATTGTAAAATTTATCAATATTAAATCTTTATTTTGTTATCTTTGAACGGGTTGAATGCAAAAATTGAATTAGTTCTGAGACAAATTTATAGTGAATTAACCAATGTATGCAACAAATAAGTAAATAAAGTAAAACAAAAAAATCGAACACGTAAATTTTATGTGGAAAAATCCTCAAAAGAGGATAAAAAACCACGGCAAAAAGATATTTCATTATAATAAAAAGAAGAATTCAAAAGATAAAGAGAATCAAAAGAAAACCCAAAGATTCGAAAGAAAAAACCCTTTAAAACAAAGAACAAAATTCTCTCAATTTAAATATTTATGTTATATAAAACTTAGAGTAACTAAGACCTATTTATAAGCTGAAGTTCGTAACATATATGACTAAAAAATCGAGAAACTTGAGGTGCACTTCACCACGTTGTGACATGTCATTTGGTCGTCGAGACGAGGGCTTTCTTCTCATCGTGACATCGGCTGCTCGTCGAGACGAAGAGCTTCTCCTCGTTGTGATGTCACACACTATTTGATTGAAATGTGAGGCATACTTTCACAATATGTAATCTTATATACAATTATGATATTATAATGTATATTTTTATAATAATGATATGTAACCTTAAATCTTAAAAGTATAACTAACTTAACGATATATTATAAGATATATACAATTAGCATGGGTTAAGTAATTAAATTATTTTAGATTGTTATAGAATTATGAATTTGTTTGGAATTCTTATGTTGAAGTTGTTAGGTATATTTATGTTGTTGTGAATTTGTTATGTTTAATTTGTTGGGTTTTTCTTTAAATCTTTTTATTAGGTCAAGTATCAGCGACAAAAAAAATTTAGATACCAAGATAGGAAAAGGGGTATAACTTAGATACAAATTTGTGACTTAAGCTTAAAACTAAAGAGAAAAAAGAGAGAAGATTTTCAATATTTTGTCGTAAGTATTGTTATAATTTTGACATTTTTCCATCAATTTTTTTTTTTTCCTTTTTATTAGCCAAGGAATCTTTTTATTTTGATAAAATTACTTTTGACAAAAAGAAATATATAAAAAAGTCATAGAAAGCAACCACAAATCACTTGTTCATATATAGAAATTAGAAAAAAAAAAAAAAAAAAAAGAAGACAAACATGTATTAATTTATAAAAATTTTATTAAGATTTTCTCACCTGCAAGAAAAACCACCTTTAGTTGCAGTTCTAATCAGACCTAAAAAACAACAACATAGAACTTAGTTATTTAGTGAAGGATATATTTCTCAAAGTTGAAAGAACTTTGTCAAGGAGTGGAGAAAGTAAATTTATTACCTAGTTGAAAGAGCTTTGATTCTCCTCACTAACCTTGCTGTCAGCAGAACAAATGAAACATAAACCCAATCCTTTGCATTATCCAAGTGACGATAATATGAATGCCTCCATGAACGCTTGAAGAACACAACACTGCAAAACCCCCAGAAACCCACAGCAAATCCAAGTCCCATGCCAGTGTAAAACCATTTCATGAACTCATCAGAATCTTCTTCACCTCCAACTGTAGGTTTCCCCGGAGGTGGTTCCACCATTAAGCAATTCGGTGAAATAGGTGGACCACAAAGTCCTCGATTATGGGAGAATGATGAAGGATCAAAGCTCTGTAGTTGAGTGCTGGTTGGAATTTTTCCAGACAGCTCATTGTAAGACAAGTCCAGGGTACTTAGAAATGTTAATTCAGACAAGCTTGTTGGGATGTTTCCTGAAAACTTGTTTCTTGACAGGTCAAGCACCTCTAGTTGTCTTAGATGCCCAATCTTTTGAAGAATTTTTCCGGTAAAATAGTTTCTTGACAAGTTCAATGCAACTAGTTCTTGAAGACTATTTAATTCTTCAGGAATCTCTCCTGTTAATTTGTTACAAGAGAGATCAATGACTAGTAGCAGTCCAAGATTGTGGATAGTTTTGCTTTGTTCCCTTCCATGTAAGCAATGCCTCATCAACATACCTAAGCTGAATGGAACCATAGAGAAGACACTTCATCTAAGAGGTGATGCTCAATCATTCGATCTAAACTCACTTTTTTTGCCATGGAAGTGAAATTATTGAGACATGATGGTATGGTATCAGAGATTTTATTTACAGAGAGGTCCAAGATTTGTAGATATTTCAATTCACAAAGCTGATGGGGAATCGTTCCCCTGAACTGATTCCTTTGAAGGCTAAGAAAAACCAACGATGAAAGCCTCTGGCCGATCCACATAGGTATCTCTCCTGATAATTCATTATCACTCAAGTCTAGAAATTTCAACTTGGTACAATTCTGTAAAGATGAAGGTAATTCTCCTGAGAATTTATTACCACGTAAACTGAGCATTTCAAGAGAAGTCAGAGATCCTAAGGAGCTTGGAAGTGAGCCTGAGAAACTATTATCACCCAAATTCAAAGCTGTTAAAGACGGAAAACTTCCAATACAGTCAGGAACCACTCCAGAAAATAGATTCTTAGAGAGATCGAGCAATGCCAAACCAACTGCAGTCGATCATATCGCAAATTGCAGAGACTGAACCAGTAAACTTGTTTTTGGAAAGGTTAATGGTCCCCATATTCATAGAATCTAAAGAAAAATGCGGCAATGGTCCTGAGAAATTATTAGAGCTTAGATCTAGATGGCTTATGTGGATAGAGTTATTTGGGAAAGTACCGCTGATCTGATTCAAAGACATGTTTACGTACTTTAATCCGTTGAATGAGTCCCGAAACCAATAGGGAAGAGAATCTGAAATTCCTGAAGCAGAAATATCAAGGTATTCTACAGAAGAAATATCAAGGTCAGGGGTTAGGACGTTCATTTGAGCCCGAATCCAATCTGGGAAACGAGGCCCTAACTTGCAAGAGCAAAGCATTATTTGACTCAGTTGAAAAGGAGGAATCCATCCGGGGTTGAATTCCAAAGTGAAAGAAGTGTAGGATAAATCCAAGTTCTGTAAATAGGTGAAATTTGTGAAATGAGCTTCGGAAAGCACATCACCATCAAAAGAATTTCCTGCAAGCCGCAAGATTTGCAGGTTGGGAAGTTGTCCGATGCTTTTGCTTATGGATCCATTTAAAAGGTTGTACCCAAGATCTAGAACCGTCAAATCTGGTAGTTTTCCGATTTCATTCAACACGGGGTCTCCCCTAACTTGATTCTCAGCTAATATCAAAAGATTATTACTCAGATAAAGTTGTTGAATAGCCATCATGTTCCCGAAAGCTTCTGGAATTGGACCTTTCAACTGGTTACTTGAGAGGTTAAGGGAAAGAAGGTTGTTGCTAACATTAAACAGCCATGGATATATGGCAGAAGAAGGGAGATTATTATCAGAGAGATCGAGAGTTCTGAGATATGTAGAAGAGTTGGTAAGGGAAAGTGATGAAGAAGATATACTTGGAAGATCACAATCCGTTAGAACTAGTTTTTCAAGGAAAGGAAGGTGGCTAATGACTTGAGACCAATCATTGGCATTGCTCAGATTAGTGAAACTGAGATCAACCACTTTCAAAGGAGAAAGATGGGAAAGCCACTCAAGTTTACCAACACTATACATTTTTTTGAAATTATGGCGAAAGGCCACATATCCACCGTTGCCACCCAAGCTAAGAGACTCCAACATTGAAAGATTTCCAAGCAGTAGAAGGAATTGGACCTCCGAAATTAGCATTAGAGAGATCCAGGAATTTCAATTTTTTCAAAGAACCAAAAAACTCTGGAATGACACTTCCATTAAAATCATTCCCGCTGAAAAATAAAGAAGCCAAATGATGTAGTTTAAGCAGTGAAGGGCTAATTGTACCTGCTACAACCCAATATTGGCTGCTAAAATCGAGCATTTCAACATATCCTGTAAGGCTGTTGCAATTGACGCCAACCCAAAGACAGCACTCCTCACTTTTCCATGATGAAAGGGCGTCGTTGCCTGACGAATCCAAAGCTTGAAGGCTGTGCTTAAATTCAAGTAGCGCTTTTCTTTCACTCTCTTTGCACAAGAGTCTCACGCTAGCATCGGTGCATTTCTCCTGAAGAAGAAGACAAGATATTGCAAAATATAAAACAAGTTTATGAGAACTCTTACTTGACATCGTAATCGTCATATGAAATTGTGTTTTTCTCTTTCAATTCTGAATGATAATAGCTGAGGAAAGACCTGTTTATAAAGACCCAACTTGAATGGAATATGAGCATTCATACTGTATGGATGTATTTAATTATTTAAGAGTTTCTTCATCGGTTTCATATAAAGCAAGAAAATAAATAAAGTAATTGTAGCAAATCAAGAATGGGTGTTGAATTACTTTTTTTACCATTATCTCTAATGGACGACTTAGACTTGCTTTTAATTAATTTATTTTCACAATTAGTAAACTATTGGCTTTGAATTATTTAATATTATTATATAAATAATGCAGATTGAAAATTCCTTATAATTGTTGAGTTGAATTACTTTTTAACAATTACTGCTAATTAAAGATTAGGCGTGTTTCACAGAATATTATGGAAAGGAACAGTTCAAAGCGAGGCAATAGGTGGGTACCGAGAAGACCAAGCGGTGGCTGGCTTGTCGGTTTCAGAATGAGAACAGGTATGTCTGATATCTTTACTATTGAAGATAAGGTAGTGCTGAAAGGACTGAAATCAGCTTGGAATAAAAGTTTTGGATATGCGGAATTGGAATGTGATAACGCGTTATTAGTTGATGTTTTGTGGAAAAGCCTAATAACAATTAGTAGTATTGCCGAAATTAGATTGATACATGAATGGTGCTCCAAGAATTGACAAATTAAATTTCGTCACACTCCAAGAATTAATTGCTTGATTATGGTTGAGGATCCTCCTCTTTTTGTGCAAGAGCTGTTAAAAGAAGATATCTATAATTCAAACATGGATGACAGTTGAAGATGTTAAGTCGGTTTATTTAAACTTGTTGTAAACTATTCTTGTGCCAAATAAAACATATTAGTCACTGTTTCAGCATTGATTTAGAGTTGTGTACCTTTTCTTTTGTTGAAATCGACAGTTGCTAATTGCTAAGAAAAAAACATATTGCTTAAATAGAAATGATGGTTATAGTACACTGAGATAAAATAAAGAAAATAATAACACAAGATTGCTTAGATAATTTGGTTTCTCTACATTAAAAATAAAATTATTTTGGATTCTAAAATAAATATTATGTATATTGTAAGTGCCGATGGTTGAAATAGCACAATCTCACGTCTAAAAAAATTTAAGGTTGTAGAGTGTTTGTATTTTTATAATTGAAGGTGATTTCTCCACTTTTAAATCATTTCAAAATTTGTCGTTTCTCGCTCATTTTTTTTTATTTGTAATTTTTCACTTGTATTTTTTGCAGTGAAATATATTTGGTATTGTTCGAGGACGTAGGTGTAATTTTCTGAACCTCTTTAAAATTTTGGTATTTTTTATTGTTTTCTTTCAATATTTTGTAGGGTACTTGAATTACATTGGAAGGAGACTTTGTTAAGAAAGTTGAGTTTTGAGCGAGATCGACTATGATCCATCCGATCTTTATTGGGAATTGAATCTGATATGATTTTCTACTACAATTAATTTACTCTTTTACCCTATTCACACAACACTAAATAACATTTTAGTTTTTGGCTTAAAATAATTCTCTTTTAGTTTTTGGTTTAACATTGTATTAATAGTATTTCTTCATATTTATTAAAAATTAAACCAAAAAGTAGAAATTAATCTATTAAGAAATTGAAATCAAACAAATTATGGATTTTCATTTTTTAAAATTTATCTAATTATATTTACTTTATCTTTCATGTCAAATATATTTAATGATTTTATATATTTAAATTTTTAATAACTATCAACATAATAATAAAATATTTTAAGAATATGTAAAATTTATATGATAAAAAAATTAATTATCTATCGCATCTCAAAAATCGAGTTAACAGAAATTGGATTAGTGAATCAGAAATGGTCACATTCTATTTTCGAATTAAGATTATAAGAATTATATCAAAAAATTTAATTTGGTTTAGTGGTTAAGTGCCTCGGATTTCTACTTTAGGTCTTGTGTTTGATTTCTTGCTCTTCGAAACTTTTCCATTAATTTTGATATGCTTGACTTGAGTGGTAAAGCATATCTTTTAATTTCATTAGCTTACTTGCAAGAATAAATTTATTGATTCAATGGTAAAGTTTTAGCTTACTCATAAGTTCCAAATTTAAATCTTATTCTGCCAAACACTGAATTAATTTTTATTTCCCCTGTTGTGTCGTCCAAAGCATAAGAGTTCGGGTGAGATTCAAACTCCTAGCAATCTGATAAGAGATTTGGTGTGATTTTTATTTATCTTATTTAAAAGAAAGGGGGGAATCCCTAAATTCCTTTCCTGTTTACTGTCAAATTACCCCCACTACCCCATTTTTCCCATTTTGTGTTTAATAGCACGTTAATTTTATACTTTTAATGTATTTATTTTTTGTTAATTTTTTAATAAGTATTTTAAACTTGTGGTTTCTTGCTTAAATCTTATTAGGGATCAAAATCGAATAAAATAGGTTAAATTGGAACGAAGAGCAAAATGGTGGGGCTAAATTGAAGAATTGCAGATTTAGTGGTGATTGAAAATCAAATTTAGAAATTTTCAAAATCTAAAAATAGGAAAAAATCTGATTTTAATTGGTTGAATCATGCTAAATTTAGCATATGTAAAGTGTATAAATACCTTGCATTAGTGGCTTGAAAAAAAAAACACTTTTGGATTGGATTAAATACAGTTGCTTTCTTGTATTTCTTCCAAACGTATGTAACTTTTGAGCTTACTTCTTTTCCTTCTTTTGGTTCAATTGCTTTGTAAGCCCTTTCTCCTTTTCACCTATCTCCTTTACATTCAAATTTACTTTTAAACCCCAATTGAGTATGATTAATTTCATGCTCAATTAAACCCCATTTAGTTTTAAGTCGGTTATCATTTCTATCAAAAATCGTAAAATATGAATCCTTACTAAAACCTTTCAATACGGTATTCATTATCTCTCTGGAATATGAGATAGTTTTAATTGTCCTTTGAAGTTAATTCAATTTCAATTCAAAAAGCGCGTGTTGGGTTGGAGTTGCTTGGTGTATAGTTGGGAAAACGAGACGGTCGTTACCGAGTTTGAATTACCGCCAACAAATTGACGTGTTCAATTGGAAAAAGCTACTTGGATTCCGTCAATAGAGATAGTGACCGAATTTAAACGACCCACGCAATTGAGGCCGTTAATTCGAGTTAGGCTTTTCTATATTGCAAGGCTACCTATATCTTAAATTACGAACGCATGTTACGTGGTTAGATCATCGGTAAGGGTTGGTTTGCAAGTCATACCAGAACCAACTACACAAGGAAAAGTTGGCGGTTAGGGTATCCTTAATCGCTATAACCAGTTTGTCGTTTGGGAAGGAAATCTACCTTCAATGATCGATTCAATTTCGAAGTGTACCGAGGTTGAGGCTAAGCATTAATATATTTGATTCACCGATTTTATTTAATATCCTTAATTTTATTTTACAACCATTATTCCGTTATTATTTTATTTTGTTTTTTTTTTATTATCTTTATCGACTAAAACCCCATTTTATTTATTTTTCAACTCTACAATGCACAAGTCGCGGGCACGATCACACAAACAGGAAAATTAGGAATCTCAATCCCAGTCGGATCAACCCTATTATTCTATACTACTATTTTATTTAGTTAAAGCGTAGAAATTTATATTTGGTGGTTTCGACGCCCATCAAATTTTGGCGCCATTGCCGAGGATTGGAAATAATTCTAATTTTCATTTCTTTTACTTATGACTAGGTCAGAATTAGGGATCTTATATTTTAAATCGGAGATTGGGAAATTAGCTCAAACACTACGAAGAGAAGTTATTCGACGCGAAAAATAACTAAAATACAAAATACTATCCTGCATGGAAGTAACATGCTCTTGGATGACAGTGCATTTCACTACCCAATCCATCCTTACACACCACAATAAGAGTCCCCCAAAACTTTTCTAACCCTACACATGATAATAGTAGGAGCATAAGCTCATGTGCATGTACCACCAGTAGATATGCGGATAAACCACCAGTTGATTGATCTATGAACTGATCTGGCATTATATTCTTGAACTTCCTCCTTCAACATCCCAACCCTATCCAACAATATCATGCAAATAATGAACAGTTACAATATAACTTATAGTGATACTATCAACATGTTATCAACATGAAAATGATGATAATTTAATTTATATTCAATAATAATGGGGCATGCGTTTAAAGTATGTGCATAATAATCACTAAAAAAACATCACACATACTCAATGACATAGTTTCATAAAATGACAACATAGTAAAATTATACTTACGAAACATCGTTACGTTTTCGATCAACCCATACTTATAGTTTTCCAGCAACTTAACAACGGATGTAACACTTTCAGATCTGATAATTCTTAGTGCAATCGAATTCATCGATCAAGTTTATTCAATATTCATAAAAAAAAACCCAACAAAATAAGAATTTTAGCACCCACACATTCGGCCAAAGCCCCCTTACACAACACTACATAGTTAAGGCACACAACTTAGTACACACGCTCGTACGACACTACCACTACTCCAACACACTCCTTTAGTTTAAATCTAACATGATCTCACCTAGGTTCACACCTTCAAACGTTGAACACATAAACACATGTTAACTTTTGACATTAATAGTTACGAGAGACCATAGAGATCCAAAAAAAAAATAGTATGAGGGACTGTAGACCACACACACGAATGCACACCAACAACCGAATCTAATCAATAAAAAAACTTACCAACCAACTGATCGGGAATGGAAAAGAATACATCAAATAGTGGAGAAACACAAGCTTGCGAAATCGGAATAAAGAAGCAGTTATGCTAGGCTACAAGCATTACAGCTAAATGAGTGATGATTTAGAAAAGAAAGAGAAAATAGATAAAAAAAGGTGTAAGGTGCGGCGGTCAGGAAAAAGAGAGGAAGAAAAAAAGAAAAAAGAAAAGAAAGAGGAAAAGAAGAGAGGAACAAGAGAGATGCGAAGCAAGGGAAGAAAACAAAGAAAGCATAGAGCTAGGTTAAGAGGTAAGAGTAGAAACAAGAGGAGTGAAAAGAGAGGGGTCGACCAAAAAAATATGCTTAAATACTTAGGGTTATGAGGCATACTAAGGTTACAATACTAGGATATGCGATGCAAGTTGCTAGCTAAGGGTTTTCAGAAGCACTTAACGAATCGTACCCAAACAAAGGCCCAAATGCGTACTCAAATAGAACAGAAATAAAATTTCAACATACCACAAAGTTTAATCTAAAATTTAACCCATAGATTAGGGTGTGACATGATGATTAACTTTGTGGTTGGGTTAAGTTTTCTTAACCGGACTAAGGCTTATGTTTTTCCTTTTTTCGTTTGTATGTTTATCTCGAATTCACAGGAACATTGTTTTTTACCAATGAAAAGAGATGGTGGTGTGGAAGCCAAGACACTATAGGTGGTCTCATTTTCTAAGAGGGTACATAAAGATGAAGTCTTCTACTTAGCAATCTTGAAAATCAAACAAGTCATTAAACATATTAGTGAGATTTCGAAGGAAGTGATACAATTGCTACAGTCTTTTCAAGATGTGATGCCTACGGAGTTGCCCAAGATGTTACCACCAAAGAAGAAGGTGGATCACAAGATCAAGTTGATGACCAACATGGAACCATCGACTAGGGCCCCATATTGTATGTTAGAATAGTTGCAAAAACAATTGAAGGAGTTTTTAGATGTTGGATTCATTAGGCTACCTATATCTCCATTCGGTGCTCCAGTATTGTTTCAGAAGAAGCATGATGGGTCATTGATATTGTTTCTTGATTACCAGGAATTAAACAAAATCACTTTGAATAATAGGTACCCAATTCCACTCATTACAGATCTGTTTGATCAGCTTGGTAGTGTGAGATGGTTTACGAAGTTAGATTTACGATCGAGGTACCATTAAGTCAGAATAGCAAAAAGGGATGAGCCAAAGACCATATTTGTGAATCATTGTGGCTCATATGAGTTCTTTGTGATGCCTTTTAGACTGACAAATGCTCCAACCACATTATGCACCCTAATGATTACGGTACTTCAACCCTTTCTAGATCGTTTTATGGTTGTTTATCTTGATGACATTATGGTGTATAGCAAGTTGCTTGGGTAACAATTGGAACATTTAAGGGAGGTGTTTCAAAACATGTGGAAAAATGAGCTTTATGTCAAAGAGGAGAAATGATCATTCGCTCAACGAGAGGTACTATTTTTAGGCCACATTATGGGAAGTGGCAAAATTTAGGCTATTGTTGATTGGGAGCCATGACCGCCTATAAATGAGTTATTTTTTATAGTAACATTATAACACCAAATATATAAGAATTGAGAATGATGGTGTCCGCAAGTGCACGGGTCAAATTGTAATATTGTTTAGTAGAACAAAATACCTAGGAAGTATTCTGAGGATCATACCGAAGGGAAGATGGAATAAACTATGAAAACCTTTTTATAATAACAAGTCTAAGTAGTAGTAATTAATTCCTATAGTACAATAAATCATAAAATAGATTGAGAATATGAAAATGAATAAATAAATAATAAAAAATGATAAAATCCAATAAACCAATCAAGAAGATTAACTTGCTTCAAGGTTTGTAACTAACTTCATATTAAAGTTTGAGGGTGGATTATCTATTAATTAACCAATTATTTCATCTCGGTCTCTAATTAACTAATAGATTGCTTGATACTCGTTTATCTCTTAACCTCACTTTCTCAACCAAGATAAATTACGATTTACTCAGTTTGACTTATCTCGCAACCTCGTAATCACACATAATTCATACCAACTAATCCCTCTTAAGAAACCCTAAATCCTCCTTTAATCAGATCCCCATCCATTCATTAATCTCTCCTAAGAGATTTAGCCACTCATGTTATTCGTAATTACAATCTTAATTGAATAAATCATGTGAAGAACATGATCGATTCGAAAGAGAAAACAGAATTGAATAATCTTGGATTGAATGTAGAATGGGGAAAAGAGTACCAAATCAATTGATTAGAATAAAAAAAATTAAACTAAATGAAAAAGAACATAAAATGAAAAACTTGAATTAAAAAAATAAAATCTTGGATCAAGTCTGATTCCAAAAGGAAAAACAAAAGAGTTATCGAAAGCCGAAAGAAAAATAATCTAAATCTACTCCTAAACTACTAAGGTTTTTGAAGGTGTGTAGGATGACTTAGTTACATCAAATCCTTAATGTCCTATTTAAAGAAGTGTTGAAAGTCCAAATTAGGTCTTTAGCACGTCCTATGTCTTCGTATAAAGTTGATGGCACGAACGAAAATAACCCCAAATTACTTGGGCAAGAAGTCGACTTGTGTCGCGCCATACTATGTCTGTGGCGCGATGCGACACCCAAAATATAACTTGTGACATTCGTTTTGTGCTTTGACGTCCTGAGAAGCTTGTGCGTCACTCGTCTCTTATTTCCACGTCAATTGGGCCTTTATACTTTCATCCTACACACTCAATTAAGCATATTAGTACTACCTAAGGCCCGTGTTGACCTATTGGGTCACAACACAATGTATTAAAAACACTTATTTTATTAATATTTATTCCTAAGGCTTAAATATTGAAAATAAAATATAGAATCTTAAATTGCATAAAAAATACTCTCCTTAAGTGCAAAATTAACCCGAATTAACTACTACATTTTATGATAGGTCAAGCCATCAACCAAGGTAACAAAGTTGCGATCTTTCCTTGGGTTGAAAAACTATTATTAACGCTTTCATTGAAGGCTACTCTAAAATCACTACAATTGACTTACTTGTTGAAGAAAGGTAAGGTGTTGGATTTGGATCCTCAGTGCGAGAACGCATTTAATCAAGTGAAATAAGTTATGATGAGGGATCCCATACTTATTTTGTCAGATTATTAGAAACCATACAAGGTACGCAAGGATGCATCAAACTATGCAATTGCAGGAGTATTGATGCAGGATGGCCATCTGATTGCTTTCGAGAGTCAAAAGCTTAACGACACGAAACGGCGATATACATTCCAAGGAAAAGAGATGATCAATGTGGTGTATTGTTTGTGCACATGGAGACATTATTTGTTGCGTTCCAAGTTTGTAGTATTTATGGATATAATGCTACAAATAGTTATTTCTTAACTGAGAATAAGTTGTCCCCCAAGTAGGTTTGCTGGTAGTTCTCATAACATAATTTGATTTTAGCATGAAGTATAAGTCGGAGAGAGCCAACACAGTGGTTGATGCACTAAGCTGAAAAGTCGAGGTTGCAACAATCAGTCAACCTGATAGCTACATATTGGAGCACATTCGAGAGGGATTGTCCCATGATCCAACAACCAAAAATTTGATCAAGCTTGTTAAGAAGGGGAAAATGAGGCGATTTTATACACTCAGAGGCATCGACTTTATGTGCCACAATATGGGAAATTGCGTAAGAAATTCAAAGAGTGTCATGATTCGAAATGGGTTGGCCATCCAAGTATGCAACACACTTTGACTCTTTTGGAGGACCATTATTATTGGCATCAAATGAGTGATGATGTTGTAACCTATGTGAAAATTTGTCTGGTGTGCCAACAAGACAAAGTAGAGTTGAAGACTCCAAATGGATTATTACAACCTTTTCTTATTCTGGAATGCCCATGGAAGAGTGTACCTATGGACTTTATTGTTGATTTGCCTAAATCTGATGGATTTTCAAGTATTTTGTTATGGTGGATAGGTTTACCAAGTATGAAACTTTCATTCTAGCAACCAAGAAGTGTCCTGTTGAGGACACAACTCGTTTGTTCCTTAGACATGTGGTGAAATATTAAAGAGTGACACAGTCTATTGTTAGTGATCGAGACGGGTGGTTTATGGGTTGGTTCTGGATGGAGTTGTTCAAGTTAATGGGATCATACTTGAACTTTTCCACTAACATGCATCCAAATACTGATGGGCAAACCGAAAGAGTGAATGCTTTGTTAGAGACATATCTTTGGCACTATGTGAGTGCCACACAGAGGATTGGCAAAACTTGTTGGATGTGGCATAATTTTTTTATAATTTGCAGCGAAATGGGGCCAAGAATCAAAGTTTGCTCAAGATAGTTACGGAACAACAACCACTCACACCCAACACTATTGCAACCCGTTATACAGGACCAAATCCAGTAGCCAATCGATTTGTGAAGGATTGACAAAAGCAAATGACTTAGTCAAAGCTTGCCTAACATGGTAAGTGTGCGCAATAAAACGTGGGCTAATCAAAACCGTAAGGATGTGCAATATGAGATTAATGATTTAATTCTTGCAAAATTACACTTGATTTTGTGTCACAATGGCTTGCACAAAGGGCTTGTGCGACGGTATAAGGGACCTTTCCAAGTTGTGAAGATAGTAGGCAAGGTGACCTACAAACTTGAGTTGCCAGCAAAACTTAAGGTTCATCTAATGTTACATGCCAGTATGCTTAAGTCACTCCATGAAGATCAGGAGGATCTAGATCGAGGAAAGTCCGAATGACTACCAATAGGGATAAAGGTCTCTTATGATAGAGAATTTGAATGAATCATGGTAGATCGAGTGATTCGACAAAAGTACTAAACGTCAAGTCGTGAATA
>CM076902.1:46190787-46208446 GCA_039519145.1 Kokia cookei
TTCTAAACCTTCAATATGAATCGAAATCAGAACGAGGATAAAAATTAGCTGGGCTTCTTGGAAAGATCAAAGCTCTAGGCAATAAGGCAAAGTCATTTGTGTAGTTTTGCTTTATGTAAAGAAGTTTTTCTTCTAGAGAAGTTGTCTAATGAAAACGGACTTCAAAATCAATGCATTTTCTTGCATTACATGCATGCATTTTATTCGCATTGTATCTTTGCATATTTTAGCATAATAATTCTAACTCATTAAAAACTTTAATAGGTACATCGGTAATCATTGAAAGCTTACACCGATATAATATTCGTAAAAAAACTAAGGCCATTAAGCAAAGACTCGAACAAATCCAAAAAGAATTACAAGATCAAATGCAAGGGCACATTCAGGAACAAATGACGTTGATGTGTAGGGGAATGAAAAATTAGTTTATGGAAGTGCAAAAGAATTTGATGAATGAACTAGCACAAGTGAAGCAAAGCATGGTCGATAAGGGAAATGGTCCTGTAATTGAGGAAGACGAGGACCCAATTATTCCCCCAGGTTTTACACCCCTCCATAACCCAGCTTCGCATGAGGCACCAACACGGGAGGCCACCATTACTATAAGAGCGCAACAGCAGGCCACTGGCACAGCAAAGCTGGCCAATTTCTAGTAGGGTTCGGATCAAACCTTGAGGATAATGTTGTAAATCTGGGTGTCTCGAATTTCGATGAAATGATAAGGACAGATCTATCCCGACAGATAGAAGAAAAATACAAGCGATTAGAAGAGAGGATTGAAGCAATACAGGGAATTGAAAATTCTTATGGGATGAACGTCAAAGAATTAAGTCTAGTCCCAGATTTAGTTCTCTCTCCTAAATTCAAGACCTCAGAATTCGAGAAATATAATGGAACAAGCTTCCCCGAAACTCACCTTACCATGTTTTGTAGGAAAATTACAGGGCACGTTCATAATGACCAACTACTAATTCATTGTTTTCAAGACAGCCTAGCAGGATCGCCAATTAGATGGTATAATCAATTGAGTCGAGTAAAAATTCATTCATGGATAGATCTAGCACAGGCCTTTTTAAAACAATACGACCACGTAACGAAAATAGCCCCTGATCGACTCACACTACGAAACATGGAAAAAAGATCAAACGAGAGTTTCAGATAGTACGCACAGAGGTTGCGAGATATGGCAACTCAGGTGCAACCACCACTAACAGAAAAAGAAATAACGATGTTGTTCGTTAGCACCCTCAAGGCACCTTATCTTAATCATCTGTTAGGAAACGCCACTAAGAGTTTTTCTGATATGGTCATATCGGGGGAAATGATCGAAAATGCAATCAAAACTGGCAAGATTGAGGCTGGAGAAAACACTAAAAGGCCTACTCCCAAAAGGAGGGATAATGAAGTTAATAATGCAAGTGTGTACAGGCCAAGTTACGCCAAGCCATTTGTAACAGGACAGCCTAAAGCCCCAACAAGCAATTATCAAAGTACTCCTAGGCAAGAACCGAGTTTCAGACCGAATAGGGGTAGGGTTCAATATACTCCCCTTCCTATATCGTATGGAGAACTTTATAAAATACTGTATGACGCACATGAAGTATCTCTATAGTACGTAAAGTCATATAAACCCTCGTTCCCAGCTTGGTATAACGTGAACGCCCATTGTGAATACCATGCAGGGGCAGAAGGTCATTCGACTGAGAATACCCCGCCTTCAAGAGGTGAGTGGAGGGACTCATCGAGCATGGAATCGTGAAATTAGAAGAACCAACAAAACCCAACATAGCTGGGAATCCCCTGCCCAATCACCCAGAGTAGGGAGTAAATGCTTTGATAGAAGGGAGGGGCCAGAAAACTAAAAGAAATGTTGAAGAAGTTAGGTCCCCACTCCAATGGGTATAACGACAATTGGTCTAAGAGAGGGTAATCACGGAGGGTAAGGAAGCATGATAATGAAGGCTGAAAGCTACTGTGAGTTTCATGTCATTGAGAGGCATGAGATCCAAGACTGCATCGAGTTCAAAGCAATAGTACAGACGTTAATGGACAACAAAAAGTTGGAATTCTTCGAAGAAGAAGAGGAGGTTGATGATATTTACACCTTCGAGGATGAGACTACAAAAGCTTATGAGATTAATCGCCCAAAGGTGATTATTTCTAAACCCATGAACAGCGCAGGAAGGGAGCAGGTAATCTCGCGCATTATCATACAAAAGCTAGCAACGTTCCCTTACAAAGATAGCAATAAGGTCTCGTGGAATTACAATTGCAACGTAACCATACCAAGTGAAGGGGAACTCAGGAAGGATGTGAATCTTGTTACCCGCAATGGTAAGAGTTATGACCTAGTGAATAAGGAGAAAGAGATTAACAAAGAAAAGGCAATAATGTACGAGTTAGAGGAAGAAATAATTAGCAAACTCGAAGCACCCACGAATGAGCCCGTATCTGAGAAAGAGGCAAAAGAGTTTTTGAAGTTTCTAAGACATGGCGAATATAATGTAATGGAACAATTACACAAACAGCCTACTCGGATATCAATCTTATTCTTACTCTTAAGCTTAGAAGCCCATTGAAGGGCACTAATGAAGGTGCTGAACGAAACATATGTAGCAAATGACATCTCTGTCAATAAGCTGGATCAATTAGTCAATAATGTGAGTTTCGATAACTTCATTTTCTTCAGCGATGATGAAATACCGATAGGAGGAATAGGTTCTACCAAAGCCTTACACATCACTACCCGTTGTAAGGGGTACACGCTACTCGGAGTACTCATAAACAATGGCTCAGCTTTGAATGTGCTACCGTTAGCTACCATGCAGAGATTACCAATTGATAGCTATCACATGAAAGGGTGTAATAATATAGTGAGAGCATTTGACGGAACTGAGAGGAAGGTAATGGGCAAGATTGAAATACCTCTTCAAATTGGGCCAAATACATATGAAGTGAATTTTCTAGTGATGGACATCAGACCCACTTATAACTGTTTATTGGGAAGACCATGAATTCACTTAGTTGGAGCAGTACCTTCTTCACTACACCAGAAAGTGAAACTAGTAAATGAAGGATGGTTAATCATAATCAATGCTGAAGAGGAAATTATTGTGTCCATAACGAGTGATTAACCTTACGTGAGAATAGACGAGGAGGCTAAGGAATGTTCTTTTCGCTCACTCGAATTCGTCAACGCAACCTTCATTGCTGAGGGGAGCAAGATCCTTGTGCCCATGATATCATCAACTACCAGAATATGTTTGTGTCTAACAGTTGGAATGGGGGCGTTACTTAGAAGGGGACTAGGAAAATACCTCCACGGAAGAACCAGTGTGCTGATGCTGATAGAAAAATGGGATCATTATGGCCTGGGGTACAAACCGAACGCAAAACAAAAGAAAAAGGAGCTAGAAAGAAAGCAAGAAAGAAGGAGGGCAAGATTGTCCGGAAAGGAAATTTCGAGGGAACCCATGGTCTTCCTGCACATATATGAGACTTTTGTTTCAGGAGGGGTGATCAACCAAGAGACGAGGCTAGAAAAAGAGCAAGTAACAGTCAAGATTGGAGGAATCACGAAGGACCTAGGTATCAACGCTATATTTGATGAAGGAAAAAAAGGAAACCTATCAGGAATTAGTCCATGTGCACCTGGAAGCACTTTGAACAATTGGACTGCAGAGGAACTCCCTATAATTTTTAAGATTTCTTTAGAGTAATGCTTAGAACACCTGCTTTAGGCTCGAAAGCAATATGGATCTTTTTGTAAAAGAGCTTATGATCATTATCCAGTTATTTTGAATGAAAATGCATTTTCATCTTATATGACAATTTTTCTTTTTCTTAATTATTCTTTCATTCTTAATCCAACTTAATAAAACATTTGTACATAACCAATAAACAAGATTAATCATTCTTTAATACATACATTCTTGGAAATTTTGATAAACATACTTATATACAAACCATATAATCATTCTTTCGTACATTTATTTTGTTCTTTAGACCTCCATTTCATCCCTTGACAGGTCCCCGAATATCAATAATATGAGTAACCCTGATGCTAACTTAGAGCCTTACTTTGAGCAAGATATGTGTTTAGAGGAGCTTCAGGACCTCGAGGATGATCAAGATTGTAATTTGCCTCCAGATCTGTTAAGAATGATGGAGCAATAAGAAAAGAAAATCCTGCCTTATTCAGACCAAGTGGAAGTTATTAATATGGGAAATGAAGATGAAAAGAAAGAGGTGAAAATTGGGACAAGCATCTCCTTAGAAACCAGAAAGGATCTTATCGAATTACTTCAAGAGTTCCAAGACATCTTCACATGGTCGTACCAAGATATGCTTTGCCTGAGTACTGGCATTGTGGTACAGAAACTTCCCATATAAAGGAAGAATGCAAGCCTGTGCAGCAAAAGCTCCGAAGGATGAGACTAGATGTGTTATTGAAAATAAAAGAAGAGTGACGCTGGGTTTCTCCAAATAGTTAAATACTCAGAATGGGTAGCTAACATAGTCCATGTTCCTAAAAAAGATGGAAAGGTGCGCATGTGTGTGGACTATCGAGATTTAAATAAATCTAGCCTAAAGGATAACTTCCCATTACCTCACATCAACACATTAGTCGATAACACAGCAGGTCATTCATTGTTTTCATTCATGAATGGTTTCTCGAGGTATAGTCAGATAAGGATGGACCTTGAGGATATGACCAAAATCACGTTTGTCACATTGTGGGGAACGTTTTGCTATAAGGTGTTGCCTTTCAGACTCAAAAACACAGGGGTAACTTATCAAAGGGCCATGGTGACCTTGTTTCATGACATGATGCATAAAGAGATTGAAGTTTACGTCGACGACATGATTGCGAAATCCCAAACAGAGGAAGAGCATGTAAGAATCTTGAGGAACTTGTTTGGAAGGCTAAGAAAGTATCAATTAAAGCTAAACCCAGCAAAGTGCACTTTCGGAGCCACGTCAGGAATCCAAATTAAAGAAGTAAAAACAATGATAATGGAATGGGGATCCTTGACTTGTTAAGCCGGTAAACCACTAAATGTAACCACAAGGTAAATAATAGATAAATTATCACCGCAATTAAGCTTAATGAGATCTTACCAACTTCGACTATCTTGTTTATCAAAGACCCAACTACACACATTAACCACACCTTCCAGTGCTAGAAATGTTGTGCATTCAAGAACTAGTGGCCAGAATTCCTTAGTTCCCCAAGCAACTTCCATTGTCTTGCTTGTTAATTTAATTTGTCACTGCACTTTCCACTGTCAGTAACTGCAATAGCACTTTCATGATCAAGAAATTAAATCCAAAGATAAACAGATAAGAGAAAATAGAGCAGAAATTAAATTACGTCTAAAATTAAAAGGTACTTCCATACACATTTAACTTCATCAGAATTTATTAGCATTTGAGAGGAAATAAAGAACAAGCTGAAGCATTCTATTCCTAGCCTACTAGAACTCTTCCCTAATGCTCCTCTTGTGTTACACTTAGGAACACTCCTTGTCAGGAGCAGGATTGTCTTCTCGTTGCAGTCAGTTCACCCTCCAAGAAACTAAGTTTCCATGGAGGCAAGCTTAAAGAAAATATGAAAAACTAATTGGATCTTTGTCACGAACTTCCAAGATCCCTCCCCCTCTTCTTTTCATCAGTATTTATCTTTAATACTAAATACAGGTGTCCTTTTTCTTCAGATATAACCTCCTTACAGTTGTACAAGTTAGTTAATCCAGATGTACATTCACGTAGATTTGTTGCATCAGCAAGCAGTTAAAGGTTGTCGTGACATCTCTAGACACAAATTTAGATTTTAATTTGCTGCGACAACCTTGATATTTTCAAGCACTAGTACTTTTGGATATGTTCATGCGGCGACAGGTTTGGGTGCAATTTTGGATTCTAAATTACGGTGACAACCTTAGACACCTTCCTGCGTTGATCTTTTAGGACAGATTCCTTAATTGACATCTTTAGACGCAAAACTGAACACTAAATGTGGTGACATTAGTAGCAAAAGTAAGACAAAATTAAAGAAAATTAAACCAAATATCACTGACTTAAAAAATGCAATTACTGAATATAAAATACTAAAAATGAATGCTAAATATGATAAAATGGGAACAAATTATGCTTTAAATAAGGAGAAATTAATGGTCTTTTCTAATGCTATCAACTCATTTATGGGAGCATGATAGCATTAGAAATGACACCTATTTTCTCCCTAAATTTGTGTATTAATTGTCTCTTTTATAGCATATTTACCATGCATGATAGACATTTCATACTTAGTTTCTATATTTTCTAACTCATTTTAGTTTGGTTTAGATTCTTGTTATTTTTACAACTTTTGTGTACTAATGTCGCTACAAGTAGCCTATATATTGCAGTTTAGAATTTTCAGTGCAGGAACTCATCTCAAAAGAGTAATGTTGGAAGAAGAATGCAGCCACAAGATCAGCTTGAAATTGTGACCAAAGATGTCACCGCATTAAAACATGAGCTTTGGATAAGTGAACTCAATCTAAATATACAACTGGAAGCACTAGCATAGGAAAATCACTCGTTATCACCACAATTAAAGGTTTCAGATCACGCCCAGAAATGCAGCGACAACCTGCAGATCTCTAAAGAACACATTAAGTCTACGTGAGTGCACAGCTATACTGTAACTAACTTTGACAGCTACAAATTGGATCTGGATTTGAGAATGGAGGATGAAACTAGTAACTTTTGAAGGCTATAAATAGAGGAAAGAAGATGGAAGAAATCATCAAGAGGAAAGGAAATAAATTCTTCAATTACTTTGTGTTTATGAGATTTAAGCTGGAAGAAGGTAAGCTGATTGAGCGAATAAGCAACCACTTCTGACGAGAAGTGCTCGATGCAATGCAAGAGGAGCGATTGAGGAATAGTCCTAGTAGTCTAGAGATAGTAAGCTTCGATTGTATTCGTTGACCCCTCTTTTTTGCTGATGAATTCTAATGACATTTGAATTAATACGAGAGTATCTTTCAATGTTAGATCACTTTGATTTTTATTTAATGCTTTTCATTTGTTTATTCTTGGATCTAACTGCATCAAACACGCGAGTGCATTTGCAGTCTACCAACATTGAGAGATGCAGTGACAACTTAGGTTAATAAGCAAGACAGCGAGAGTTGCTTGGGATTAGAAGAGATTCTAGTCACTTGTTCTTGAGTACACAACATTGCACACGCCGAGAGGTGGGGTAATTGTGGGTGCTTATTGGTAAGATTCATTGGAGCCTTATTGCTACGACAATTCATCTATACAATACCTTGTAGGTGCATCCAGCGTTTCTATTTAGCGAAATCAGTGATCCACTCCAATCCTTTACACTTGGTCATATTTTACTTTCTTGCATTTAAATACTCAACACTTAAACAACACTTTTATTTACTTTCAGTTGCACTGACATTTAACTTTTATAATTACATTGACAATATTAACTATTTTTAGTGTGCAGATCTGACTAAATTGCACTGACATTTAACTTTTATAATTACATTGACAATATTAACTATTTTAGAGTGCAGATCTGACTAAATTGCGCTGACATCTTTACTCACATTTTATCTAATTTTAGTATTAATTGTTTCGACATCTAAACATCAAGAACCCATTCCTTGTGGGATCGATATCCGATGGAATCAGTCTATCAACTATACTTGCATCGACATGTGTTCGCTTGTGCAACTGCTGTGACGTTACAGATGCGATCAAAGCATTTCACCTATATAATGGTAACAGTAAGCTCTTGTCTTATTAATTTTTTTGGCTTCTAATTGTTTGTTTTGCTCTTAAGTTTCTTGTCATCAACTTCACTGCAAACTCTTCAAGAGGCCATTCGAAAATGGTTCATCAGGATAATGCTTAATAGCTTCATAATTTTTTTCTATTAGAAGGATTTCTAATATTTTTATGATTAATTAGGGTTTTCTAAAAAATAAGGCATATCTACATATGCTCTCTTTGATATTACAAGGCTTGTTGATAGTGGTGAATTTGCTCAAGCTACTGCAACAGTAGCCAAGTTGGTTGGAAATCCTGTAGATGTATGTCATTTCTTTTCCTTTACCCTATTTAAAAGAGGTATGTGTGTGACAATAACTTAAATGGAGCAACAGTGGTCTTTGTAAAGCAAATTATGTTGCTGTAGATTTTGTTTGCAGATGTATGTATGTATCTTTACAACGATGAAGCACAACAGTATAAAGCAAAGTAATATAAAGAAAAGCAAAACAAATCAAAGTAAAGTAATATAAAGCAAAGCAAAGCAAAAAGCAATAAATGACTAATATGTTTAAATAATATAAACAAATTTTTAGAGAAAAATTATGGGGAAAAGGTAGAGAAAACGGAAGCTTAAGAGTTACCAAAGTTGTAGGATTTGGCAGTGATTAGGTCATTCGGACACCATTAGTTATTGGAGTTTATGTTTTTTATTTTCATGGGAATTAATAATTTTTGCAGTTAAATTTTAGTGGAAATCAAAATTATGAGACGAGTAATGAAATTTGGGAAGTTCTTTTCAATTAAAAATTTCCAGTGTTTACTTCAATTATAACCATTCAAAATTTCCACTTCAATGTTGATATATGAAATGTAGGCTAGAGCCAGTACAACACAGAGCAAGACTAGTGAGTTAGAAGCATATTAACGTGAAAAATTAGCACTATCTTCCTCCTTTGAAAATTTTATTAGGCCCCAAAACTTCGTCCCAAAATTCGTTTTTGCGAGTTGCTCTCCTATAGGTATGAGCCACTCGAACATTCTAATTCTAATTACGTAATTCAACAACTACCTTGAACAGATTGGCTTTGACCCACCATTTATTTAGCTGTTTGTAGTCTCAAGAAAGGCTACCGTCCCAAACAGAACCCAACCCTCGACATAATGCAAGCGCTATGACGTTAAGGAGTGGTACAGTCTTTGAATCGGTAAAGGCACGAATCGTGCCCACGACACTGAACGCGAAAAATAGAAACCAGATTCAAAAGCTTCAATAGAGTCATCACCACCAAAACCACTTATTGTACAACCTCTATTTCCAGGAAGGATCGCCTAATGCAAAAAGGAGCGAGAAGAGAAAGAAATGTCAGAGACATTTTGAAAGATAAAAATCAGTATTCCCTTACTCGATGCAATCAAACAAGTTTCGCACTATGCTTAATTCTTGAAAGAACTGTGCAATGGGAAAAAGAAGCTTCAAGGAAACGAGTGGGTGAATATGGGAGAAAACGTCTCTACCGTGTTACAGAAGGAAATTCCACCTAAGTGTAAGGACCAAGGTATGTTCTCAATTTCTTGCAAAATGGGTAATGTTGGCATTAAGAAAGCCATGTGTGATTTAGGAGCATCCATCAATGTCATGCCTTTATCTATTTTTAAATCTCTAAACACTAGTCTTTTGAAAGAAATAGGGGTGATAATTTAATTGGCGGACAGATCGTGCGTGTATCCCGAAGGGGCATTGAAAGATGTCCTCGTTAAGGTAAATGAGTTAATCTTTCCTACAAATTTCTATTAAGTCGAAGAACTCTTCTGATATTCTACTTAGAAGATCGTTCCTAAGCACTACGTGTATAAAGATTGATGTTCGTAATGGGACACTCACTATGGAATTCGACGGCAAGGTTATAAAACTTAATGTTTATGAAGTGGTGGGTCGACTTAGAACATTGTCAAATGTTTCTAGTGTTGATGTTGCTGAACCACTAAAGAATTTGCATTTTGATTATTGTGAGGTAGGCGGATTACAAACCATTTTGTGCAGGAGTTTAGCTCTTGAAAATATGGAAAAGTTAGAGGAGTTAATGACATTCGAAGATCCAGTTCGTGAAGTCATTTTCTTTATGGAAGCTCCAAAATTTCCTCGAAGTCAACGTAAATATTTCGAATTAACTCTTTCTAAAACTAAATTATTGCCTTCGATTTTACAGGCTTCGGATTCAAAACTCAAGCCGCTACCAGAACACCTTAAGTACGAATTCTTAGGAGACGAAAACACTTTACTAGTGACTGTTTCAAGTAAGCTTTCAAAGTTGGAGAAGGAAAATCTAGTTCGAGTTTTGAGGGAAGGAAGCGATTGGATGGTCGATTACCGATATTAAAGGGTTAAGTCCCTCAACTTGTATGCACAGAATATCAATCGAAGAAAATTCAAGTCCGAAGAGAAAAGCTCAAAGACACCTCAATCCACCAATGATTGAGGTCGTAAAGAAGGAAATCTAGAAGCTGATTGATGCTAGGATGATCTATCCCATATCTAATAGTAACTGGGTATGCCCATTTCACGTAATACCTAAGAAAACTAGGGTGACCATAATTGAAAACTCAACAGGTGAGATGGTTCCCACTCGAGTCCAAAATTAGTGGAGGGTCTGCATAGATTACAGGAAGTTGAACTCTTTAACTCGAAAAGACATTTTCCACTTCCTTTTATAGATCAAATGTTAGAACGATTAGCAGGGAAATCTCACTATAGTTGTCTCGATGGTTACTTAGGTTTCTTTCAAATTCTAGTGGCACCGAAGGACCAAGAGATGACGATGTTTGCATGCCTTTTTGGTACGTTCGCTTGCAAAAGAATGCCATTCAGATTATGCAACGCACCAGCCACATTCCAGAGATGCATGGTAAGTGTATTTTCCTACTATGTTGAGAAAATAATAGAGGTATTTATGGATGACTTTACAGTTTACAGTAACTCCTTCAATGAATGTTTATCAAATCTTGCAAAAAATTTAGAAAGATGTTTAGAATTTAATATTGTTTTAAATTATGAGAAATGTCATTTCATGGTTACCAGCTTACTCATCTGTTTGTTTGTCTCCTCCAAATGCATGTTAGTATTTTCTTGAAATTTTTCAATGCTAGTGGCTAACCTTTTAACAATAGCTTGAAAAGATGTCTTTGAAGGTCGTAGCTGTTGATTCAGAGGCATCCTTTGCTGATACGATTGATTGAATCAAGGATTCGATCCATAACTTAGATTTGGATGGTCCCTCCACCCTGCATTCTATGTATTCGAATAAGGATCATACCGTCTTTGGGGTGGACCTGGAAAGTTTTCGACAATATTTTCTTATTCTGTCGAATCCTCGTGTAAGATAAGACATGAGTCCGTCGGGTGATCTGACATGGTACAAATCCCACACAACTTCACTGGGTTTGACTTACCTACAAGCAAACTCTGCATAATATTAGTGAGTTTATCTATTTTATTTTCAAAGGTCAAAGTACTTAACCCATGAACCCGTCTTGTGGGTTCTGTAGCCGGTCGGAATTGTTAAGAGCTCGCAGTCATCGTTGAAATCAACTCCCTAGCTCTTTGATGAGTCATGTTAACAAGTGCCCCTCCACTAGCTACATCGATCATCTTCATCTCCATGAGGAGTTGTCCCTCGTAGAAATACTATAACAATGACTGTTCACAAAGTTCGTGTTGTGGGAAACTTGTGCATAACTTTTTATACTGCTCCCAGTAATCGTAGAGTGTTTCAGTCTCCTTTTGTCAATTCTCACTATGTCTCATCTCAACTCGGTTGCTCGTGCTGCTGGAAAAAACCTGTCAAGGAATAAACGAGACATATCAATCCATATGTTAACTGATCTCGATGGTAAATAAAACAGCCACTCTCTAGTAGAGTCGCCTAATAAAAAAGGAAATGCACGAAGTTTAATTTGGTCTTCTGTTACTCCCTGGGGTTTCATGCTCGTGCAAACCATATAAAATTCTTTTAGGTGCGTGTGTGGATTCTCATTTTGAATCCTGTGGAAAGTGGGTAAGAGATGGATTAAACCCGACTTTAACTCGAACGGTGTCCCTTCCGCTGGATAAGTTATACACAGAGGTTGTTGTTCATTCGATGCTACTGCAAGTTGACGAATAGTCTGATCTTCCATTTTCTTTGTTTCCTCGTCACCAAAAATTTCTTTAGTGAAAGCTTCTTCTTCAAACTCTATTTGTAGACATTTACCGTGAGCTTCTTTTCTAATCCTTCGGCCTAATTTCTCTATCTTCGGTTCAAAGTCATTGAGAGGTGTCTGCTCAAACCTAGTAATAAAGTAAACAAATGAAAGTTAGAAAAATGTTACTTGCCCCTGGTAACGGTGCCAAAATTTGATAGGTGTCGAACCCGCCAAATATAAATATTTCTACGACAAATAATACAAAATAGTAGTATAAGGAAGTAGGGTCGATTCCACATGGACTGGTTGTTGTAATCTACTTGCGTGTCTTCTTCTTGAACGTCGTGTCGAAGGTCGTACCCATGACTTGTGACTTTCTCTCTAAAAAAAAAAATAAGTGGAGGTTTAGAGATAAAATGCTAAACTAAAATAGAACGAAAATAATATAAACAAAGTGAAATAAATCTTAATGCAAAATAATTAATCGAGATAAAAATGAGAAAAACTATATTTAATAAGCTTAGCCTCAGCCTCAGCCTCAACCTCAGTTCTCCCAACTTGAACCAATCCTTGAAATTTAATCTTCCCTTTTTAATCGATAAGATAGTTATAGTGCTCGAGAACATCCCAACCACCGACTTTTACTCTTGTAGCCGGTTCTGGTACGACCTGCAAACCGACCATTGCCGAATGTCTAACCATGTCACACCTGCTCACGATTTAAGATCTCAACAGCCTTGTGCTTTGAAAAGCCTAACTCAAATTAGCAGCCTGAACCACGTGGGTTGTTATCCGGTCTCTACCATCCTTGACGGAATCCAACTAGCCATTTTCGACCTAGACACGCCAATTTGTTCGCGAAACTCGAATGTAGCACAGTCGACTTGACTTCCCAACTCTACGCCAACGTACTTCAATCCAATGTGCACTTTTTGAATCGAAGTAAAATTAACTTTAAGGGACGAACTTGTACTATCCCATCAACCGGAGTGATAGTGAGTATCGATTGAAAAAGGTTTTTAGCACGGTTTCATAACTCACGATTATTTCTTGACAAAGCGATAATCGGGCTAAGGCTAAAAAGAACTTAGTGGCACATGATTTTAATCATGCTTGATGGATGAATGTGATGAATTATTTGTGATTATGAAGGATGGAAATGGGAAAGGATTAAGAAAGCAATTGGACAAACTTTGTAAAGGAAAGAAAATGGAGATGGTTGAAAGAAAAATAAAATAAAATGCACAATTACTTCAATTACTCAAAATCAAAAGTACTTTTTAAATTGAACCCAAAAGACTCTATTTATATACAATTTGGTTACTAAAAATAGTTTGACCACTTCTAAACTAAATTTCCCATTTACTTAAAATAAATAAATTCTAGTCAAAATAAACTGAAGAAAATAACAAAATTTAAATATAGGCTATTAACCAATTCAACTAAGAATCTCTCTGCATTTAAGCCCTCAATTTCCCCCGAATCCTAATGTTGCCCATCTCTTCACATATTTCTTCAATTAAGTCCACTTTTTGCTTGCCTTTAGGTAAAAACACCAATTTGTGTACCTGATAAGAAAATGTAGAAAATTAGAAGTACTTTCCTCAAAATTAATCCAAAATACACAAATAAAATTACTTAAATTATTTACTATCAATGATATTGGCATCAATCCTGAGTTGATATTGAGTTAACATTATAAATATATATAATTGATGGAGATAATAAAATGTGCATAATAAAATTGAAATGTACAAAACATTTGAAGGTAAAGTTTTGGTTGAGTGGTAAAGTTAATGTTTTATCAACCCAAATGTCATGGGTTCAAATCTCACTAGATGCAAAAAAAATAATATAAAGCAAAGCAATATAAAGCAAAGTAAAGAAAAATAATATTAGAGCAAAGCAAAGTAATATAATGCATGACTTATGACTTTCAAATCATTGCAGGAATCAAAACGCTCGATTCCAAGTTCCAACCGTGTAATTTAGCAGGTATAAACAAATTATATTTACAAGACTACATCAGTGTAGCAGGTTTAGTTGAAAGAGAAGACTCTTACTATTGCATTTTTACGACCATTGACTGATAAAGAATTAAGGAAATCAAATAAGGGCTCCAGGAATTCACTAAGTTTGCATGGTAAGGAAGGCGAATAATTCATTTCAAGATTAATGTTCAAATGAGGAGCAGAGCTGACAGAGATAACAGAACCAGTTAGAAGCCAAGTAATACTTTGATGGATATAATGGTTTTATAATGTTCCACAGGACATATATCACACAAGCAAGACTAAATGAGAAAAATAAGAGAATGGAATGTAAACATACTCCCATTTTGGCTCAAGATCTTTGTTCTGTATTCCTTGCAAGTTTGAACGGAAGCTTGACAAGATATGGATCCTCATCGGTTTGAAAAGATTTTATTCTCTCAGCCGTTGTTGGAACTCTACCATAAAAATCTTCGTTACCATTACTTGGTCAGGTTAGAGGAAAAATGCTCTCGGGAAATTTCTACACCATCCACAATATATTTTATTTGCACAGTTGCATTATCCAAGTCTAGCCCTCTTTGATATGTTTCTTTATCATAATTCACATGAGAATCATCAAATTCTAGTTTGATATCACCCAGTAGTTGATAAACCTCCATCATTAAATAGAAATAATAACCCAAATAAGCTTCTTAGAACAATTTCAATATTTTCCAGTAGAACAATTTAAACTGAGTTCTGTGATTCATGAATTTAACTCCTAAATCAAAGAAATAGTTTGTCAAATTCTATAATTTTACATTGCCATCACAAAAGTTTTTTTTAAATTATAATAATAAGTAAATTCTCTTATAATATAGTCGGCAAGCAGTCACCTCCTCTCTTTTAACTTTTATGTATCATTTAGTTGATAAAATATGAAAAATTAAAGAGATCAAATTTCAGCAATTATTACCCATTTTTAACATAGCCGTATGTTGGATTCCTGATTCATATGTATTGCTTCAATATTTCTTGTTATTTTTTAATGGCTTCCCCAATAATGGTGTAAATAGATTTTGGTAGTTTACACCATGATTTATGTTCATATGTTTTATCCAAATAATTTTATTCTCATTTTAATCAAAACTTGAATTCATTTTGAGATCTTTCATTACCGTTTTCTTGTTTAAGTCTTGCCTTAAAAGTGATTTCATCAAAAGATTTTAGTCTTTTTCTCATTCGAAAATTGGGACCAGTCAATTGAAACATGATTTTCAAACATTTCCTTGGTGTGAAATTTTTCTCAATATTATCCACAGTTTCCCCAAACTATCAATAACATTCATGAAAAACAAACGCTCTCCTTAAAACTCGAAAAATGCTGCAACAGACATGAAAGGGAACAATAGTGTGCATTGTTCCACTTCGCTTTGAACCAATCTCCTCAAGAATAATTTAGCTTGCACTTTGTATTACCCTTAATTTGCAAACATGGAAAACCAACACTCCAATATGATCTTTGATAACTGTGGTAATAATTCTAATACCAAAATCATTTATATATTCGACGAAAGAAGACAACAATTTGACTAAAATTCTGTAAATAGGTATGTAATTATCTATGAGTGAATTGATTTCACTTTTCACTCAATTAATGAACAAACACAGCTTTTCGTTAACTTATTTTCATTGATCATGTGTAATTTCTTTTTTTTTAGTTCATACCCTAAATCCCAAACCAAATGGAAATTAATTTGATTAATACAAATAATTTGTTGACACAATATTTACTTAATTATATTTCAATATTTACCACAATTTGCAAATATTGAAGACAAAGAAGAGTTGTTAAGAGTAGTACAAACTCCAAATGAATCTTTAAATATTGATGATAACCTCAATACATATTGTCCTTTATACGAAGAGGCAAATGAAACCTTAATGAATAAATACGTAATTATTCTTTTATCAAATGACTAACTTCTCACTCAATTAGTGAAGCCAACTTACTTTCATGGGTTATCAATAATATTTATGATTTCTCTTCAACCCAACAAAACAATATAGCCTAAGTCCCTAACAAAATAAAATGGGCTTTTTTAATTTAAATATTCAATAATCCAACTAATAAACCTATATAATAATAATAATACAGAAAATAATAAATCAGTTTTATTTCAAATAATCTTCAGTAACCTATATATCTTAACCAAATAATCTGGTTTTTCTCTATGCAATGTCATCAACTTTTACATATTATTATTTCGTAGAGAATTTAAGTCGACCATCTGAAATTCATCATTACTAATCATTTGTTGCTGAATGAAGCATGGAAATGTCTAAGCATTATTACATCAATTACATTCATGTAAAAGAAATGCCCTTCCATGTTGTTCTCGACATCGCTTTTTGTTAGCGGCTTTCAGAACATTTTCATGCTGCAATCCTGTTGTAAGGTTAATTAAATTCAAAGAAGTGTCAATATGGGGGTTTGACCCATGAGAATAGAAAACAATCGACGTGTCTTAGTAAATTAAATTGCGCATATGCTCCCTTAAATTTCATTTTTTTTTAATTTTCACTTTATGTCCCTCACTTTTTTTCTTGGAATTTAACACCTTGTGCATTAGATCAGGTTATGGATTTTATTATTAATCTTCTTTTCTTTTTATTACTACATCGTTAATTAATTTAATATCCTTTATAATAAACCAACAAATTGTTGGTTGTTTTAACATTAACTCCCTTATGGGTTACGTTCATGTCACTTGTGATTTTACACACACAAAAAATCTATAATAAAAATAAATTGAAACTGAAAAACGCTTCACTTAAAAATATATAGTTTTACAAGAATTAATTATTAAAAGTGAAGCATCCAAACAACATGGAAAGCAAGGTTGAACAATTTTTTGAGGGTCGGCTTTACAATCAACAAATTTTATTAGTCATGTATTTTTTTTATTTTTCACATAATTTTCCTTTATTTTTTTGGAAACTTAACACTGCGTATCTTAATAGATTCCACGTTCTCTTTTCCATTAGATCAATAGATTTTACATTTCTTTTTTAATAATGGAGGTTTATCAACTATTTTATTGAATTTATTGAAAATTTAACAAATTCATTATTTGAATTTATTGAATTTTACTCATTTTAAACCTTATGTTGATAGAACATTATTGCACGGGATTTTGAAGATTCTGATGAACCTTTGTATTAAATACAAAGACATTGTTCTTTCATTTTATTGCCTCTCTTTACCATTGAATGCTTTTAGGTATTGAATGTCGACATTCCAATTGATCTATTGAATCCAATCCACACTCTGCAGTTAGTGTCCTTTGCTTTTTTGGTTTTCAACATGTTGCTTTTCTATGGTGATAGTTTATACTTGATCCTCAAGAGTAGGACAACCTTGACTAAGACAATATAAAACATAAAAATAATGAATGTACATGAATATTATTTGTCAAAATAATAAACAAGTCATTTGGTATTTTTGAATTTGTAATAAATTTTCCGTTCCAAGCTAATTAAGTTTTGTTTGGTTTTATCTAGAAAGAAAGTTGTGCAGTAGACATTAGTGTTAGAACATCAATTACATGGACGCTTTTTTGTATAAGATAACAGTAGGAAGCAAAATTAAAAAAAAATTCATAATTAGTAGTGATTTGAATTTAAGTTGCTACATACCCCCAGGTATATGGGCTACTATCTGCGTA